>VDFB02373554.1:0-10133 GCA_007258455.2 Sequoia sempervirens
TTTGAAATAATTCCCCTTCCTAAGGAACTTCCTCGGCAATACAAGGTATGTCACCAAGATAGTATCACATGGAAGAGAGTTGTGCCAATGTATCTCTAAAAAATTCAATAGAAGGTCAATGAAAATATCAATGAGAACCTCATGCTTCAAGGAGACATACTCGAATGTCTCTCTGACAACCAAAAAGCAATATATCAAGGAGACTTGGATGCATCGAAGAGAAAAATTAACTTGTCTCTTCAACAATACACAATACTAGTGATACTCTGAGGATATAGGATTATTTTGCATTCAGGAAACAAAAAAAAATCTCTTGGATATCAAGAGATTATTATAAAATAAATGGTAAGTTACTGACAAGAACAAGGTCAAATGAGTACAACGGAAATATCGAAGAGATATCAATGTGTTAGAGTGAGAAATGAATAAGTTTTTTTGAACTGTAAGAGCAACTAAGAACAAAATTTTGAAGAGACACAAAGGAATCAAACAAATATTGATAAAATTCTCTTTGACTTCTTTAACAATAATATGTCAGAGAGACAAGGGAGCATCGAGCGAACATTGTTAAAAGTCTCTTTGACATAAATCATCAATGAGACTATGGGACATCGAAGGGAGATAACCATGGGTCTCTTCAACATTTTAAAGATACAAAAGTGGGTTATTTGAAGAAACACTATTGATAGGAGGAACACTGGCATGTCGAGGAGACATAAGCTTATCAGAGAGAAATGTTCACTAGTCCCATCAACATTTAGATGTTAAAAGTTCAAGAACTTCAATTGCAGCCATCAAGGAGACCTTGTGGGATCAAAGAGAGAAAATCAAATGTCTCTTTGATATTATGAAATAATGTCTCACCTAGTTGACATGGCTAATAAGGTCATCAAAAAGACAATTTCCATTAATATTGTAGTTGATTAGAAAGGTGGCATGAGCGCCATTTATGAACCAAAGTTGGCTCAAGCATACCAAATCTCGATATATCTAACTCCCAAGAAATTAGAATTACTACAAATTGTGGTTGAATATCAAGAAGGAAGAGTTGGATGATGGAAAGTAGCTCAGAAGTTGCAACATTCTTTCAAGTAAGTGCTCTTGGCTTAGCCGAACGTGTTCTTAAAAAATTGCTTGAAGTATTGTACAAGTAGGGTTTTAAAGTGGATAGAACTCCAACAAAACCAAAAATAAAGAGGAAAAAAATAGAGGCCATGCCATTAAACCAAGAATTAATAGATTAGTGTCTCAGGTCTAGGCCAAAATCTAGGAGAACAACTCAATTAAATCCTTCATGTGAAAAACTGGAAGATAAGCACAAAAATCTAGGAGATGTGTGAACTCCATAGAGAGGCTATGATCTATTTATATATCATTACATAAAGAAATACAAACATAGGCTTGTCTCAAATCCATGGAACATGAATTTGATAAAGCTTGTGATGCCTAATATGTTTGTTAACATGGAACTGATTAAAGCATTGGCTAGAAACTACAATTGTAAAACAAGGGCAATATATTCTCATGATGGTTCACAATTTATTATTATAACACGAGGTTAAATCTGCATGGTCCTTCAATTAGACACATCCTTGAAGAAAAAATTGAGGATAAGGTATTTTTTGGAGGAGTATCAAACCATGGATGCAAGTTATAAGAGGTGGAAATTACCTCTACATAGAACCAAGGGCCCAAGAAACCAACTTAAAAGATTTTCTAGTGGTGAGAAACCCCCATTTCCTGTGGATCCATTTTAAGAGTATTACTAGTACACCTACTATTCAACTAGCCAGATCCTAGGAATTGATGCTCTTGTTGACATGACTATAGCTCCCATGGTTTTGGCTATAGATATCCAAATCCAAGATGCTAGGCCCTATGATTATGCAGAATACTTGTCTAATCTCATTAATACTTCTCTTGCTACCATTAAGAACAATAGTGATGCCATCAACTTCAAGAATTATTCATTGCTAATGGATATGATATTATATGAAGGGTAGGCAATGGGAATGTGGGGAGAGGAGTTGAGAATCAAGGATTTGGATAGTGATGATAATTATAGACCACTGTAGATGTGGATGTCCATATGGGAAAGTAGATGTGGGAGATCCCACTATTTATATTTTGAAGAGTATTTTGTCAAACCCTTGTATAAGTTACTTGGCCACAGATGTGATTACAATTTTTCCCTAGCTATACAAAGATTCCTCAAGCCAAAGGAGAAAAACCCTGAAGGAAAGGTAAACCATAATTGGGGGGACTGGTATGCATTTGAGGATTGTACTATTATCAGAGGATATGGGTTCGAGGTAGCCCCATTTTTACTACCTAAAACTATGCCAGACAAGTTTGCATACCTTGAGATTGTAAGGAAATTGGCATATTCAACCTTCAAGCACCTAAAAAGTTATGGAAGGACAACTGTTATGCCTTCTACTCTATGCTTTTGTGACTTTACCAACATTGCTGATGCAGGATATGAATCAATTGGTAGCAAGATAGATTATTATGGATTGCCACTGGGAAATAAGATGGATAAATTTAACACCGAGCACTTTATTTATGATGCCAAGATCTGACAGGGATTGAAAGGATACAAACATGAATTCTTTGTGTATGATGTCATTAGAAATTATGATGAAACTCAAGTGATGGTGAGGAAGGTTGCTTACAAAAAAATTGTTATGGCCAAGGCTTGGAGGAGAAGCAATAATCCATTATATGTAGAAGCTTTTCATGAAATACAAGATCCTATGGAGAGAGTTGAACAGTTGATCCTACATGAAGAAGAATTGACTAAGGATGTACCTCTCATGGATTTTGAAAGAAGAAAAGATACTAGTTTTAGGAGGCATGCTGAGAATGTAGTATCTTTAAGTCATATATCACCACAACCTACTCCAGAGGTGAGCTTCTCATCAGACACTCCTATTATTATTGAAGATGATATTGAGGAAGAGAATGAGGTTACACAAATCATCATTCCCACTATTCCTCAGTATGAAGTGCCACCTAAGAGGAATGTGATCGCATTTGAAGCTTCTAATGAATTATCTGATTATGTGATACATCGTTCCAGCCAAGAGTTCATTGAGAATGATGCATTTTTTCTAACCTCTGAGTTTAAAGCTTGCATTTATCAATACAAAGGAAATATGATAAGAGAAAAGTTAAAAGAAATCAACCTTGAGCAAGAAGCAAAAGCCTTGAAAGAACTCCAATATGAGGTTGAAAAAGAAATGGATAATATGACTCCTAAAAGAGGAAGAGTGTTATTACAAGAAGCTGGGGTCATGCTTCTTCCAGGGTGGGATATCAGCTCAACCATTATATTTGATAATTTCATAATAAATGAGAGAATAAGGCCTTGCAATTGACAAATGAAGCCAGTGATAAGATATACACTGGATCAGGATATAACCCTGATAATACTACTTTGCAAATTTGGGCCCTTTACCCACTAGGAAAAATGCCTCCCCTCATCAATAATCATGATCAAATATTTGGTCACCTTCTAGTACAAAGAGTACAAGATACATAACTTGTGTAGACTGCTGATCTAAATGTGAATGTGGAAAGGTTTACCAAATCTTAGATTCAAAAATTGGTTATAGATAATAAGGGATTGGCTGATGAGAATGAGAGGTTAAAGAAAAAAGTAATCAACTATAGAGATAGAATACCTTCCTCCTCAGGGCCTTATTCACCATTGATTCAATGTGAAGGAAAGGTGCTCGAAGCAATGTCTGAGACTACCTATTGGAAGCAAAAATATGAAAAGTTATAGAAGGGGCAAGAGAAATTAAAGGAAAAAATAAAAACTAAAATATTTGAAATGGCATCAAAATTGGTGTGTAAGAGATTTGATGTGATGATTAAATTTGTTGACAAAGTCTGGGTCATCCATGACAAAACATATGCATCTTTGCTAGAACATAATAGGTTGTGTGACAGAATGAAGGAGGTGGAACTAGACATAAAGGAAAAGAAAGGTGAAAAAAAAAGTGTGCTTCAAGAATTTCAAGAGCTTATGAACGCACATGTCAGCTTTCATAACATCCTGACACAAGAACTAAGTGACTTCAGTCAATCACTATGTATGGATCTGCCAAATTTCTTTGAAGAAATAAACTCAAAAGACAAGGATGTATGGAAGGATGAGATAGCTCAATATCTGCCGATGGCCCTTGATGAAATTAATGATGAAGATGAGGTGCTTGAGAAAACACATGTGCAGCTAGGACAAATTTTCAAACTTGAGTATGCAATGAAAGATATCATAAATAATGAAAACACCTATGCGAAGATAGGATATATCGAACATGTGTCGAAGATCAACATATTCATTGCACGGTCCAAGTAAGAAGTGATAGGATATCGAGGTATTTTTTCAAACCCTTGTATAAGTTACTTGGCCACATATGTGATTACAATTTATCCCCAAAGATATAGAGATTCCTCAGGCCAAACAAGAAAAACCTTGAGGGAAAGGTAAACCATAATTGGGGGGATTGGTATGCATCTAAAGATTGTACAATGATTAGAGTATATGGGTTCGAGGCAGCCCCATTTTTACTGCCTAAAACTGTGCCAATCAGGGTTGCATACCTTAAGATTGTAAGGTAATTGGCCTATTCATCCTTCATGCACCTAAAAAGCTATGGAAGGAAAAAATTTATGCCTTCTACTCTATGCTTTGGTGACTTCACCATCATTGTTGATATAGGATATGAATAAATTGGTAGTAGGATAGATTATTATGGATTTCCACTGGGAAATAAGAGGGAGAAATTTGACCCTGGGCACTTTATTTATGATGCCAAGATATCACAAAGATTGAAAGGATACAAACATGAATTCTTTGTGGATGTTGTCATTAGAAATTGTGATGAAACTCAAGTGATGGTGAGGAAGGCTACTTAAAACAAAATTGTTATGGTTGAGGCTTGGAGAAGAAGCAATAATCCATTATATGTAGAAGATTTTCATGAAAAAGAAGATCCTATGGAGAGAGTTGAACAATTGATCCTACATGAAGAAGAAGTTACTAAGGATGTACCTCTCGTGGCTTTTGAAAGAAGAAAAGATACTAGTTTTAGGATTCATGCTAAGAATGTAGTACCTTTAAGTCATGTATCACCACAACCTACTCCAAAGGTGAGCTTATCAACAGAAACTCCTATTATCATTGAAGATGATATTGAGGAAGAGAATGAGGTTACAAAAATCGCCATTCTTACTATTCCTCAGTACGAAGTGCCACCTGAGAGGAATGTGATCACATTTGAAGCTTCTGATGAATTATCTAATGATGTGAGACATCGTGCTAGCCAAGAGTTCATTGAGGATGATGCATTTGTTCCAACCTCTAAGTTTAAAGCTTTCATTTATGAGTACAAAAGAAAGATGATAAGAGAAAAGTTAAAAGAAATCAACCCTAAGCAAGAAGCAGATGTTGGAAGAATGAAGAATATTGAACATATCTATAGTTTTATGTTGTCATTGATGTCACCATGTTATTCAAGTTGTGACTGCAAGTCTAAGTTAGTACTTGGTCCGATATTTTGGTCTGGTATCTAAACTGGTATTCAAGCTACACCATATGGTATTTTTTTCTGCAATCCTCCATGATTGATAGTTAATGCTTGCAGTTTTGGGAAACTATTTATGATTTTTGATAGAATGTATGTTTAGAATCCCTTGTGCTCCAGTGCTCGTACGGTGTATTGGCATTATTCTGTTGATTACTTTTTGTAATTAAGTCTATTTTTGGCTAGCTAAATGGATAAGTTGTGATATGGTGAATCAATTTTTGTTATGCAGATATATGTGTGACCTATCTTAGGTCCATGCCAACATGATGTAGCGTGTTGAGCACTTGAATTACTTTGTGGGAATATTTTGTGAAATCTTGTAGCCAACAGTTAGTATTTTTGATGAATAAGAAATGCATCTAATTAGGCCAACCTAATTGATTCTTGTGGATAGATCGAGTATATATATGTTGAATAGTTTTTGAAGATGGTGAGATTTTGATGAGGTAGTCATGAATATGAAGGTGAAGAAGAGCAAAAATGATGAAGTGTGTTATGTCTATCTATTGAGCATCACCAGAATTGCATCAACACTTGTTAGGTGCACTCTTTTCAATTCATTTTGGCTGTGAAGCCTAATTTTTTTTGTAAATATTTTGTAGGCAGTGAGCCTCCTTGTAACTAGTGAGCTTTGTATCTCGAAGGAGTCCTTTCAAGGTAGTGAGCCTTATATATTCGGTTTGGGAACTACTTTATATTATGATTTAATCCTCACTGTGGTTTTTCCCGTATTGGGTTTTCCACATAAAATTTGGTGTTCTTTGTGTTGATTTTACTTTCTGTTATCTGCATTTCATGTTCATACTTAATAATAGAATAGTGTTATTTTGAAATTGATAAGTGTTAAATTTTTGAGTTTAAATTTGGTGACAACTAATTCACCCCCCCTCTTAGTTGTCTTATTCCCTTTAACAATTGGTATCAGAGCATTGGTTCCTTGGTATAGAGCTTAACTGCTTGAGGAAGATCCTAAAGGTTGATCATATGGATGATAAAGAAGAACTTTAGGTTGCACTTGAGGATCTTGATAAAGTTGAAAATGAAAATAGAGATCTAAAAGAAAATATTGAAGATGCAAATGAATGTGTCGAAAGCTAAAGAACAATAAAAAAATTTAGAGAATACATAGAAAATTGAGCAAATATAAAATAAGAGATAATTAGACTGAGAAATGCTTGTAGAAGAAAATAAGAGAATTGAAAGAATGTCTAAATACAATGGTGAGAAAAAAATCTATGAGAACAATTTCAAATCTAGCTCTAATAAGCTTGAAGAATTGCTTGTAGGATAGAAACCAAGTAAAGAAAAAGGTGGCTTGGGAAATGAAGCAGGTGAAAGTTCAAAATACAATCATAAGACTCAAGACAAAGGGAAGCAGAAAATAAATTCAAGAAATTTTTCAAGGAGACTACCTGTGAGACAACCTAATTCACAAAGGTATCCCTCTTTCAATGGTATTTGTTTTTCCTGTAATAAATATGGTCACAAGGCAATAAAATGCAGGAGAAGGATGAATTAGTTTCCTAGTTTTTTCTCTAGACAATGTTTTTCATGCATGAAGGTTGGACATAAAGCCATTGAATGTAGATCTTAGGTGAGAATGACCAGTTGGGTAATGATGAATAGGTTTAATGGAGGCAAAATGAATCAATCTTTTAATCGCTACTGCTATATCTTTAACAAATTTGGACACAAAGAAAATCAATGTAGATCAAGAAGTAATGAAGGTCAGACTAATCAGAAAAGTGTTGTATGCTATAATTATAACAAACCTGGACATATCTCAAAGGTTTGCAAAAGTAAGAAGGGAAAGCAGTCTGCTTCGGTAGAGAAGAATGAAACGGCAAAGAAGATTGACAAAGAAGAGATTAAGCAAGAGATGAATAAGATATGAGAGACGAAAGAAGAAGAAGAACCTAAAATTTTTGATGTGTTTGTTCCCTCATCTGGTACGGATAATTCCTCTGGGAATTAGACCTAGCATGGTCTTAGGGGGAGCATTATCAGAAAACTGTAAAAACCCCCTAGATGAATGGTGTGTCAAAGGTTGGCATGAGGATGTAATGTGAAGAATGAAAAAAATAGAGGTTTTGGATAAGGATTTAGAAGAAAACATGTTGGCATGCTTATTTGCGGATTGAATTAGGGTTTTCTATGTTGAGAAGACTTTTTTAGTAGCTTTTTGATGTTTGACAAATTTAATGTGATTTAGGGAAAATTGATGGTATATAGTGTTGGGAAAATATACGGTCATCTCAGAAGGAACATCTAAGAACAGTAATTCCTTCAATAATTTTATTTTCATCAGATTACCTCAAAGACATAGACCACTATGCCACAAAGCAGAAACATTGACAATTCATTTCCCACATTGATCCTTTTGAGAAAAGCACATGCAGAAATAACCAGATTCAACATAATGCACAGATTCAAAATTGTAGAATCAACCAACATGAAAAACAAACATAAATGGACACACTAATTTACATGGGGAAAACCCTTACGGGTAAAAAACCCCACACTCCAAAAGATCTATGCATTGTATTATTCAACAACTAAAGGGTTACAATACAATTCAAGCTTACAACCTTTATAGGAGTTTACACATCTTGTCCATCCAGATAATTAAGAAAAAAAATATTCAAAATCCTCACACTGTTACAACACCCTCACACAACATACAATGCAGATTCATCTTCTCCACCTCTCAATCCTCTCTCAGCCAGCCTCTCAGCCAGCCCATCCCTTCGGCTTCTCAGGTTCATAGCCAATTCGCACAACTTGGCCTGCATCCAGCATCTTAGCCCCTCGGCTTGTTTGGAGCCCAACACTATGAAATGTTCAACACCCAACCTCTCGACCTCCATGTAGCCTCTTGACCTACACCTGGTAACCTTGGCTAGCACCCAGCCTTTCAACCTCGCATCTAGCCTCTGCGCCTTTTGGTTACCATCGCTCACTATCACCGCCACTCTCTACTTTGAGCTCCAAGAGATTTTACCCCATCCTTCACCGCATCTAGCCTTTCGGCCTGTAGCTTAGCTTGTGTAGGTCAACTGTCGTTTGGCCTCCGAGCTCCTTCAAGAGATTCTAGAGAATTTCAAGAGAGTTACATTCCCTATCACTTCGACTCTTCAACTACCGCACCCCTTATGATTTCACCTCGAGTCACATGCCATCAAAACCTGGCCATCGAATAGGCAGTCAAACAAATCTCTAGAATCGAGGTTAGGGTTAATCGCCTAGTAGAAAGAGACATTCATTACCATCTCACCCAGCACATGGGCCCACATGACATTTTTCCTCCACATCATCGACACCTATCAGCCTTTGTCATGATCCACCAACCTTATCGGGTCCCAAGTGGTCCCCATAGCCATTGGTATGCAAGTCACTCCATCGCTAGAGAACCAAACTTCAAAACCTCTTGATCAAAGTTATGAAGTTCGTAGAACCTATGACTCACTGATAAAGGGATCACCTTGTCGCTCAAAACCCTAACTTCCAAACCTCATGTTGGAGGTTACAAAGTTCTGATCGCTCTGTCGCTTGAAAACCAAACTTCAGAACCTCTATTGAAGGTTATGAAATTCTCAAAACATGTGACATGTCGATAATGAAGAGAACCACAAATTCGCTAATTCGGGAGGTTACAAAACTTTAGAACCCCATGATTTAAGTGAGGAAAACTTTGAAACCCGTGACTTAAGTAGCTAACCATTTCCTCCAATGAGATTTCAATCAGATAGTAATTTTTTCATGGTAATATTTAACTATCCTATTCAACAATGCGGAGGCACGAACACTAGCAATTTTGTTGAGGCACCATTTCTCAACATTCTCCCACTTGTCGAAGAATGTACTACCTTCCAATCAATGCATGCATCCTCTGTATCACCCAAGAAAACTACAACATCTATGATGTCCACCATCTCAGGCTACAGTTCCAACCATCATCCAAAGGAAAGAAACAACCCATGGGGTATGTGCAGGATCATGGGGTCCAAACTAGGTCTCTAAGTGGCTATGAAAATTTAGAAAATAAGAGTTAGGCAACTTGACATAAAAATTTGAATAGGTTATTAACATAATTTGAAAAATATGTAAGAACAAAAGTTGTTACCAAATTGAATGTAGTTTCTAGGCCTAAAAAGTCCTTTTGGAAAAAAGTAAATTTGTTTTGAGAAATTTGGGGAATTTCAATGTAGTTATTACTAAATTTTTTGGGAAAAGATACAAGAAAGCAGGTGTGTGTCTAACCACCCTAAGTACAAGAAAAACATAATATTTTTTTCTAATTTTTTAAATATTAGTAGAGGACACATGTCTGGATGTGCCAAAAAAAAATTTGTAATTTTTTTCCACATAAATAATTAGTTATGATTTTTTTACTAGAACTTTTCAGAATTATTAAAATGTTTGTGTCTGACCACCATAACTTGGTCAAAAAATTATGAAACTCAATTTTTTTTTTTTTATCCTATAGTATACAAAGCATAGGAATGTAGTGCATGTTGTAGATTCAAAAATGTTAAG
>VDFB02373555.1:0-20883 GCA_007258455.2 Sequoia sempervirens
GGGACCCTCTTTTCGTGATGTCTTTTGACCTTTGGTTTTATGAGATTTATCTTTTAAGGTCTTGGGATATTGGTCTTACTGGTTTTGGTCTTGACTTGAGGCTTGAATTGGTTAAAGTTTGGTTTTGGTGAAAATCCGGGTTTTGACCTGAATCCAGGATTTTCTAGCTCCGGCGGATTCTCTTGGGCCTTGGCTCATTGTCTGTTCATTGCTGTATTTTCTGAATCCGGGTTTCTGCTTCATACCGGGATTTTTCGGTCTTGGCAGATTTTCCCGGACTGCACTAAAATCTCAAACTTCATAAAAATCCCATTTTTTTTTCCATATCCGCGAAATTTGTGTTCATTCAGATTTTCTGCGTATCTTGGGATTTTCTGAAATTTCGTCCTGGGCTTGGGTTTCTGGATTTTTCTGACATATCTTGTCGTTCATTAATGCTCGAAGTACCCTTTGCTCAGACATGAATATGGATGGATTTAAAGTCTTTTGGGCATCATTTCGATTTCATTATTCACTTGCTTGCTGCTTTGGCGATTGAGAGTTTTCATTCAAGCTTCGATCATTGGGTTTGAGTTGCCTGCGTGTGAACTATTGAGCGCTGGTGTCAGGATTTTCGTTGCTTGGGCACATTCATTTTGTAGTTGCTTCTTCGAGTTCAAGTTTCATTTGGATTAATCCATGGTAAGTTGTCGATGGCCCTTCCATCTGTTTGCACGATGATTGAACTATTCTATGTTGATTGATGGTCATTTCGAGTCGGCCTATGCTTAGTCACGATTTTGTATTTGTCGAATTGGGGTTTGAACCATCTTTGCATGAAAATTTACCACCCATACCGTGTGTGCTTCTGTTTATCCATTAGATGACGGGTGTATCCATTTGGAAGGTGTTCTGGGTCAGATTTTTGCCCCTTAAGTGCGTAATTTGTTGTATTATGTGAGGTTAGGGTTTTTGGTGCTCTGCCCAGATTAATTAATTTGTTATGGTTTGTATATCTTGCACCAAGATTAAACTAGCCCCTGCCTTGTGAAGACTCGAAGTGTTTTAGATTTATCTTTATAGATAGTATTTTAAACCTCGAGCTCACCTTGGTTTTCATGGCAAGAGGTTTATTCATCCAAAATTAGGGCATCATTGTTTCACCGTGGGGATTAGTCATTTAGAGGTTTTGGAAATTTGAATTCATCTGCATTTGAGGTCTTACTTATTGGCGTCAATTTTGGGGACCATTAGAATCCAAGTGGAGAAGTTTGCATGATCGTTTGATTAATGGTTCGCGTGTTAACATCCGTCGGGTTTTTGAGGTGTCCGCAGAATTCCTGCACACCCGGATTTTCTCGGTTTCGACCAATTCCACAGAGTATGGCGAACTCCGGAGTATTTGAACTGTCTGCGGAAATCTGTCCTATCCAGACTTTTTTGATTTTCCTGCCTAGTTTCATTTCTTTCAATTTTCGAGGCTAGGGCTAATAGGGTAAAGTGCTAAATGATGATGTCTTGTTGCTAATGGATGAATTTCATGATAATCTTATAATATTCTATCCGTACTAATGATCTATTTGGCGAATGATGTCTTGGCAGTAGGAATCCGTCTGGGTCGGATTTCTCTGAAATTCTGCCCCGACTGGATTTTCTCGGTTTACCTTGTTTTCCCGGATTGCTTTATTTTTCTGGATTTTCAAGGATTGATGATTTGTGATGGATCCCAATGGCTTTATATGATTTTATGCTAACCTTTGGGTTGGAATATGTATGATAATTGGATACTCATGACATTCTTTTGTAAATGCAGGCTGAATCAAGCAAGGTTGCAGCAGGAAAATCTAAGGGTAACACAGAGGGGTCATCTATTTCAGAGGCAGAAAGATTAAGATTGGACACTAAGAGTCAACTCCCTGAAAGCATGATATCTTCGGTGTGGTCTGAAGTCTCAGACACCACCATTGGAGCCTGGAGATATGAGGAGTTCAAAGAGAGAACAGCTCGGAAGGATCTATCAGTTCTGAGACAGGGAATGATGAAGTCCGGACTAGTGCATGTGGCAGAGTTCCCTCCTGCAATCCAATGCTATGAGTTAATACTTGAATGTTCCCGACAGTATGACTTCAACACACAAAGGGTTGTTAGTACTGAGGGAAGGGTCTTAGTGAATTTCAGTCCTGTTTCTATTGATCAAGCCTTTGACATGCCAGATTTTCCTTGTGTGTGTGCTCTAAACATGGACTTGGCCAACACATATTATGAGAATGAGCCAACCAAAGCTCAGCAAATGATTAATTCTTGGTTGGAAAAGCCAAAGTCACACCACTCCAAATTGCCCAAGCAATTGCACAGGGTTAAATTTAGATCAGATATTTATGATGCGATCACTTTTTTGAGCAGAGTAGCAGGATTGAAGAGTGTTGGAATATTGGAGAGTTGGATGGTCCATGTGATCAACAAGATTGAATAGGGAACCAATTACCATTGGGCAGGACTTATTAGTGCTGTGATTGATAAGCAATTAAGGGATGTCCTAGAAACAAAGAAGTTCACCATGTCTTCCTATGTGGTGTATGTGTTAGCTAGATTCTACCCATATAGGGGTTTGAATCCACAGTGGACATTTGGGCAGGATATAGTTTATGAGATATATCCAGAATTACACCTAGGACACCGGGACTACAGAAGAGCAAATGATGCATTCACAATGCATATCACTAGGATGCTTCAAAATGCGGAGCATGTGAGACTGTCAGATGGAGTGAAGGAATTGATAAAGAGATATGGAGCCTGGTTCATTCAGTTTCCTACCTTCTCTTACATCAGAATTGACGGATGCCTGGTTGCTCCATATAGGTTACCTAGGTACCCTACCGATCATATTGTGTTATTGGAAATTGTTAGACAGATATGTGAATTTGATGCAATTGTCAAAAAGGAGAAGCATAAAACAGGTTTTGGTGGGGATTTCCCTCTTGGAATTGGCGTAGCGGAGGTGTGCCCTTCCATTCAATCAGCACACGCAGCAAGCGATGAGTTGGCAGCTCAAGGTTTCTCCTTCCACTCAAAATGGACAAATTTTGATATCATCGGGGAAGCACAGAAGAAAGCTACCAAAGAGTACCGTCATAAGTATGACCTAGAAGACTATTGGGCCAATATCAAAGATGATTTTGAGGCAAGGAAGAAAAGGTACTCTAGGCTTCCTGTCGATGTCATTAGGCAATACAATGTTAAGTTAATCCCTGACCATCTAGAGGATGATGGAAACCTGGTGCAAGATCATGCCTATGAGTCTGTTAAGGACAGATCAATTGGAGAGATAAACTGGAACGATGATGAGGTGACCCAGCTGGAGGACCTAATGGCTCCTATTATGATATTTACTACTTCATGGCTAAAACATAAGGTTTGGGAGTTGGAGAGTGAGAAGGTACTCTGTACCTTTAATTTGATGGGAAATATCAATCCTATGTCTACTTCAGAAGAATCTGGGGAAGATGACCCCAAAGGGAAAACTAAAAAGAGCTCACCCTTCAAAATAAAAATTAGAGGCCCTAAAGAAGGTGAGCCAGAACCAAAAAGAAAGCCAAAAGGGAAGAAAAGGAGTAGAGCTTTGAAAATAGGCAGGTCCTCTGATGAGGATGGATTTGAAAAGCCAATAGAAGAGGATGCTCCTCCACCACCAAAGAAGACAAGGGCAACTAGGGTTTCAAAGAAGAAGGGTCGAGATACCTCTAGGGATGAGCCTCTGATTGTTGATGTGGAGAGTTTAGGGGAAAATACAAAGGTTTATTCGAGGAAATCAAGGACTCCATCCCCTAAGGAAACTGTGCAAAAGATGGATCCTCCTCCAAAGTCACCAGTTGTGGAGCAACCTAGGGCTACTTCCCCTTCACCAAGCATGCCTAAGCAAGAGACTCTTGAGGAACATGAGATTAGTGGAGAGGAATATCCTTTCAAGGAAGGAGAACTCTTTAATGCAGCAGCCGAGTTTGAAGTTGAAGAGATAGAAAAGCACCCTTCTCTGCTAGTGCAATATGAAGATTCTTCGGCAAGTAACAAAGGTAATGGATCACCTGAAAAGACAGCAGTCCTGTTAGAACCCCATCACCGGTGCAAGAGGTGGAGATTGAAGTAGGAGATCAAGCTGAGTAGCTCCCTGAAAGGGAAGAGGATAAAACAACAGAACAACATGAAGAGGCAAAAACAGATGAAATTCGGGTGGAACCTGCTGTCCCGGATTGGCTTGAAAAGGAAATCACAAGGAAGAAACAAGTTGTTGTTGAGGACACTCCTTTGGATTGGGATGAGATGCTGTCTAAGATCGATAAAGGTAAGAAGAAGAAGGCAGCTAAAGTGGTTTCAAGAATAGAAAGGGACGAAGTGAATAACAGGTTAATCCACATTGCCACCCCTACTGCAGACAAGACTAGAGAAGATGTCACTGGTGAGGATTATAATGTGCAGACTTTTAACCTTGGACCAACATCTATGGAGCAAGATATTGAGGAGTATGAAGAGTCTAGTGCTGTGATAATTGGCAGATTAAGGAAAGAGACTCAGACCAAGCATGAGCTGAGAAAGGAAAATGAGAGACTTAAGAAGTGCTTGGAGGATGTAATGAAACCTTTGCAATCTCTTCACCCATCTTCCTCTACTACTCCTGGTTTCCTACCCAAGGAAACTATTTTCGAGATTGAAAATATGAAAGCCTCTGCTCAAACTACAACTGATTAGTTAAGGGATGTGCAGGTGAAAGGGGACAATGCAATCAAGGATATCCTTTCAATTGGGAAAGATGCAGTCAGAGCCAAGGAACTATTGGAATATGTGCTATCCCAGGATAAGGAGGATATTGACCTCCTACTACAGAAATCCAAAGTAATTATGGAATATGGAAATGATCAGTTGGTAGCAGATGGGATCCTTCCTTCCTCCAAACTTAATGAGCCTTGGGAATGGTTTGAGGCTTTGCAGATTCGGCAGAAGGCCATGAGGAAGATTCAGAAACGAAGGAAGCTAATAGATGGTGATTTGATTGGAGTATATGAGGGATGCATTGCATTTTTTGAGATCATGACTGGCAGGAGGAAAATTGCTCCTAAGTACCTGAGCCTAGAACAATTAAGGGAATGGTGGCATGATGTTTATGCCCCAGATTCTGAAAATGTCATAACAGGACACTAGTTGGATGATGCAACAACCTATCTGGCAGTGATGGATAAGTATCAGGCCCATAAAGATGATTGGAATAAGACTGTTAAATAGTCAAGAGAGGAGATTGGATCCATTGAATGTCGGCTTAAGATCTTGCCCTTGTCACCCGTCATTGAGCTAGATAAAGTATTTTTGAAGGTTCAGGGATCATTGGCCCAGAGTAAGGATAAGGGAGGCAGAAATTAATGCCCATTTTGAGATTTGTGCTTCCCTATTATTATAGGGCATGTGTTGATCCGGGCTACATTGGGGAGTGTGTCTAGGCCAACCTTGATGATGTATCGGCATTTAATGTGTGCCTAATTTTGAAATTCCTAAGGCCGACTTGTTTTGGCTATTTTATTTTGTAAATGTTTGGCTAGGCCAACATTGTCTTGGGAATCTGCTATAAAGGTCATTCTTGCCTTATTGTAAAAGGAGCTAGAAATAATAGAGACAAGTAAGAGCAAAAAGAGCTAGGGCATTTTGTAGTAGGGGTAGTAGTTAATTTATTGAAGCAAACATTGTTACAGAACAGTGGAATTGTTGGAGCATTTTGATGATCTAATACAATTGAAGACATTGTGGTTTTCCTGGTGAAATCTCTTGTGTTAGTTTATCTTGCATGGTTCCTATTGTTTCATCTTTCAAATTGCTTAAAGATTTAGAATTTAGTGTCTTGAAATTAGATTGGTTGGTGAATGATGTTTATGATTTAATATTTGGAATGTCTGTAGCAATCTCTGGTCTATACTCCCAGTAACTATCTGATTGTAGTAGGCTGGTGAAGTCAACCTGGACCATATATTTACATGTGCTTAAGTTCGATTGTGGATGAATATCTATGATTTGAAAATCTATATACCTTAGAAGATTACACCGTTCTTGTGATATTGCATTGTGGGTTAATCAAGAATTGGTTACTTGAGATTGGTCCATTCCAAATATCTATTATTTGCATTGTTCATTCTAGAAATAGTTTAGATCTTATCATATCTTCGCACCCTTATCTTTTGCTATTTATTTATCATCTGATTAGATTTAGGATTTGAGATCATCATATTGCACAATCTGATAAATTGGAAAGATAAAGTTTGCTTGTAGTAAGGTCTGATTGTGATTACCAGCATTTCACATATTATCTGAGTTGTTTATGCATTGTCATGACCTGACACCGGTGAAACCTTAGTGATTCTTTGGCACTTTAGTTAAATACCTCAAGAGAGATAGAATATTGCATCTCGGTCCAGTTGTTGCTTTGCGAAAACAATTCATCAACAAGTTGGCTACTAAGGATAAAGTGGGTCTAGCTTTGATCACTCTAGTTTGCACAAGTTGAGCATACCGCTTACCACTTCCCTTCAAACTACTAACTCAGGAAATGTGAAAGACATGTTTATTTTAAGCACAATTCAAAATAAATGTTCCTAACCTAAAAAATCACAAAACAAATGGTTTGAAAATTGGTCTTACAATCGGGCTACAAAATTCATGTCAAAGAGTTTTAGCAAATTCCTTGACCTACGTACCCAAAACACCACACGCTACAAAACCAATATTAGTAAATGTGAAAACCTAAGGTAGTTAAACAAAATGCCAAAATAGGAAAGAACATAAAACAAAAAACAAAATGCAAAAGAAAAATAACAAAAATCAAAAAAATAGAAAGCTCAAGGAATAAAGAAATCACTAGGTAGATGCGTCGCAGCAGAGCGAATGTGCCGCGTCCTGACAGGAAGATGCGACATGTTATTGTCAAATGCATATTTTTGTACAACGAATGCATCACCTCAGAGTGATTGTGTCATTTAGGTTGTCGAATGTGTCACGATGCATCAGATGCAGCTCAGGAAAACTCAAATGCGCCATTCTATACCTGTTCCTACAAAAAAGATAGAAAACACAAAAAAAACCATACAAAGCACAAAAAGAATAGTCGGGTTCACCAATGTATCTAAGGGTTAATTTTCCTAAGGTTAGATTATCAAATATCAATAAATCATAAAACCCAAAGAAGCTATCAAGAACAAAGGAAACTAAAAATAAGAACAATTATACATGTCGTTCATCGAAGCTTCCTTGATTCACCTTCATAGCACCTTCTAACTTGTTAATGGTTTCCCTTAGATCGAGCGTGTGAGCAATTTGAAAACAAAGACTAAGTCCTACACAAGCTTTGAAGGATTTGGAGTGTCTAAAATGAAATAAAGTGTCTATGCCTATGACAAAATGACTCTAATGCCTAAGACAATTATGCCAAAATCACTAATAAAAATACAAGTATATGAATATGTCTAAGTGTCTAAGCGTCTAAGTGTAATCGAAATTGTGAGAAAAATTGGCATTTTATAGAAAATGCAATTTTGGATGGACGAACGAGATTGAAAGTTGGTGAAAGCCTAAAATCAGAGGATGAGATTTAATGTGACAATCCCTAATTAGGTTTAGGGAAAAATTATTAAATGAGTGGTCAAGATGTCATTTGAGAAGATCGAATCGACAGTGGAGAATAAATGAGATAATTAGTCAGAAAAATAAAGATTTTCAAAAATCAAGAAGATAAAGATTGCCTGATTTGTGAGATTCAAAAAATCAAGAAGATAAGAGTTGAACTAAAGATTAGATTTGGAAAATCAAGAATCTGCTCGATTGCTTGATTTTTGGAAGAATATTACCATTTTGAATTAAATTAATTCAAAATATGGATTTTGTGTGATAATAAATAATCGATTTTCAAATTATTTACTAAAATGAACCGACAGTCAAGAATGTAAGATCATTTTAAATAATTTCATTTATTTAAAATGAGGGAAATGTTAACTTTGACAATTAAATAATTAAAGATAATTATTTAATTTAGAAGATATGATTAATGATTAAATAAATTAATAAACTCATTTAATCATGAGAATTAGTGACATATTAAATAAATAAATAAAATTTATTTATTTAATAATCAGGAAGAAATAAATGAAGAAAGGTAATTAAATCAACTAAGAAATTTATTTAATTAGGGGAAGACTTAGACAATTAATGACATATTTAATAAATAAATAAAATTTATTTATTTAATAATCATGAAAAATAAAAGGACATGAATTAATTAAATAATTATGAATTATTTAATCAATAGTTGAATGTGAACCAATGACATAATTAAATGTCATAATTATGCTAGGATGAAAGTGGTAAAAATAGAGCTTGCAGGCCTAGGTCATTTTTAAGTGTCTACATCTTCAATACCTGAACACAAGAGGGAGAGAGAAATTGTTGGGTGGCTGTATAGGGGTCTACCTCAGTAAGACCTTGTTTTGGTGTTCCCACCTCCATGAACAACCATATAGATAGAGAAGTAGAAAAGAAGTAAAGAGCACTAAAGCACTACAAAACAATGTTATGCTACTCAACCAAGTAATAGAGGAGAGGAGTGAAAGCTTACCACCTCCACCAAGAGTGCTCAAGGCTGCATGGGGGAGAAAATGAGAGGAACTCAAGCCTCTATTGCAATGGTGTTTTGTTCCACACTTGCTCTACTGAAGTGGTGGAGTGTTGATGTTGTTGCTATGAAGTGTAAAGTGTTTGGCTAGAATGCTTGGAAGAGGATTGTGAAGCGTGTGTATGAAGTCTGGAAATGGTCCAAAGATCTTCCAACCTCCAAATGCAAGTTAAAGGACTGAATATGAAGGAATGAGGAAGAAAACAACCATATTTGGGTCAGTCGGCCGAGGAGGGTGTTACAAATCAACCCCCAATGGGAAGTGTAATGCCTCTGTAGGCTCTAGACATGAGAATCTGTCAAGGACATAAGTGTGTCCCATGGACATCTATGTGCTGCATGGGAATCCTTGATAGAAACACCTCCACCGACGCTCAAAGCGGGTGCCAAGTGTGATGCAAACAGTGAGCTTAGGTGCAATTAATCCTCTGAACTTGGTTTTCTAAGGTGGATAAAGGAAAAAAGGGGATTTACACATGAGGTGCAAATTTTCTCTTATACACATACATAAACTACTAGACAAAAACCCAAAGGACTGGCATACCTAGTTGCATTTTTCTCTATGGGAAAATCGCACCTGACATAAGGCAACCCTAGGGAATTCCCTATTTCATCTCGTTTATAGCCTATAGCCTATTTTCCTAGTTCACCTCAAGATCCCTATGTTACAATTCATCAATACCTATTATGAGGAAGGAGAACACCTTGAAGGTTGCTTAACTAAGTTACTCCATTTAGAGGAAGTCCATAACTAAGTTAATCATGCATTAGTAGATGCTATTTTCTCAGTTCAAATCTTGTGGATGTAATCCAATTCTTTTGTAAGATAGTGATTCTTCATTTTTGTAATTGAGCAGTGAGCTCTAGGCAGTGTGCCTGAATGCATGTGCATTCCCCATTCACATTTCTTGATACTTTTAACAGGGTATAATTTTGTGGACTAACCTCCATCGTGGTTTTTTCCTTAATAGGGTTTCCACGTAAAAAATCTTGGTGTTATGTGTGTTTCTGATGTGTTGTTGATTTATGCTTTCATGGTTATTGATCAGATCTAAGAATAAGGTTAATAAGTTAAATAAGTTTTGAAATTATGAGACAATTGATTCACCCCCCTCTCAGTTGTCTTCCCTTATGTTGCCAACAATTGGTATTAGAGCAGGTTCCTTGGAAGAAGTTTAATAGCTTGAGGTGATTTGGGATGGCGACATAGAAGAAGGATAGTCCGAGATTTGATGGAACAAATTATTCTCTGTGGAAGGATCGAATAGAGTGTCATCTAAGATGCATTAGTGAGCCCTACTGGAAAATTACAAAAAATAGGTATATCATTCCACATAATGGTCCTTCTACTCTAGATGAGATTAAGGAAGCCAAGTACAATATTAACGTTAAGGAAGCATTGTTGAGTGCTTTAACTGATTCTGAGATGAAAAATGTTATGGATTTGATGACTGCTTATGAGATATAGAAAAAGTTGAAAACTTTGTATGAAGATGATGCTAATGTGAAGATTGCTAAGTTGCAAAGTCTAAAAGGGAAATATGAAATGTTGAGAATGGGTGATGATGAGAACATTACTTCTTTCATGCAAAGAGTGAATGAACTTGTGTGTGGTATCAGATGTGCTGGTGGATGATTGGAAGAATTAGAGATTTTTCCTAAAGTGCTTAGATCCTTGCCTACTGCATACAAAGTAAAAGCTACTGCTATTGAGGAGCTCCAGAATATAACAAATGTAACCAGAGACATGTTGATTGGTAAGCTTACAACTTTTGAGTTGAGTGAATTTTGTGATGCTCTTCCTAAGATAGAATCTACATTAAAGGCTACTACTTCTGGAAGAGATAAACAGAGATATGATTGGGGAAAAAGTTCTTCTAGAAAGGTATTCAAGTATGAGGAGGAAATGAGAGAGATTGAAGAGAGAAAACTAGAGGAGATTGAAGCTCTTATTGTCAAGAGAGAAGTCAGAGGAGAAGGTAAGTACAAAGGGAAATTACCTATTAAATATTTTTTCTTGCAATAAGATAGGTCATTTTGCATCAAGGTGTCTAGAAAGAGTCCCTAAGCCAAGACCTAACAAGCCTAGATTTCAAAGAAAGTGTTAGTAAGCTGCTGATGAAGGTGTGACAAATGATGAATCTGATAAAGGGAATGTAAGTTAAGATGAATGGGTGATTGACAGTGGATGCTCTCATCACATGGCAGGTGATAAAATAAAATTTGTGAGTCTAGAAAAGTATGATGGTGGTGTTGTAAGATTTGGTGATGACAAAGTTGGTGTAATCCGTGGCAAATGATGTATTTCTCTTGATGGTAAGAATAATACTGATGATGTTCTTTATGTGGAAGGTTTGAAGAATAATCTCTTGAGTGTCGGAAAGATGGTTGAAAAGGGATACAATCTTCAATTCAAGGATGGAAAGTGCAAAATATTGGGGAGTTCCAGAAATTTGATTGCTTCAAGTACAAAAACAAAAGGTAACATCTTTCACCTAAATGGTACTTGTAAAAGTTGTTTGATTGCTCACATTGATGAAAGTTGGTTGTGGCATAGGAGAATGTGTCTTGTAAACTTTGGCAATATTATCAAGATAAGTTCTCATGCATGAGAGATCTTCCTAAGTTGGTAAAGCCTACTAATACTATATGCAAGGAATGTCAGTTAGGGAAGCAAACTAGAATTTCATTTTGGAGCAAACAACATTGTTCAAATGAAGTGTTGGAGCTTGTTCAAACTGATTTGTGTGGTCCTTCTAGAGTCAAAATTTTGCAAGGAGATAGGTACAGAGACACATAAAAATGGCCTAGACTTGCAAACCATATTTTTCTATGTCCCATCATATTGTCTATAGTCCAAATGACTATTAATTAAATAATTCTTAATTATTTAATTAATTCACATCTTTTATTCTTTCTGATTATTTAAATAAATTTTATTTATTTAAATACGTCATTAATATTTTATGTCCTCTTATAATTAAATAAATTCTTTAATTTATTTAATTATTGACCACCTTATCTTTTTCATCATAATTAAATAATTATTATTAATTGTATAATTGTCTCATTCAATTTCCTCCAAATTTAAATAAAATTATTTATTTAAATTTCTCTCTTTCCAAATAAATAATTTTAAATTATTTATCTTCTTGTCACATGACCCCGCCTTTTTGAATTAAATTAATTTTAATTCAAAATAGTATTTTCTCCATAAATCAAATAATTTTAAATTAATTATTTGATTCTCCAATTTTTTCCTCTTTTTAGTTAAATAAATCTTTATTTATTTAATTAGATTTCATATCTTGATTTTTGAATTAAAAATTAGTATTTAATTCAAAATGAAGATTTGTCCTCATCATAATCTTTCGTAATTAGATAATATCTTTATTATCTAATTATCCATTGGTCATTTAAATGGAAAAAGATTTGATTTTCTCTCCAACTCAATGTTTATTTTTCTATATTCATCTTATCTTCTATATTCCTCTTTGTCTCAACTATTCTCCACCATTGATTAAATTATTTTTAATTTAATCTCAACCATTCATCTTTTCTAATTGAACCCTAACCCTACTTGCTAATTGTCACATTCAATCTTGTCCATTGATTTTAGGGCAGTAGTCAATCTTCAATCTTGGTTATGCATCCAAAATTGCATTTTCTATAAAATGACAATTTTGGTCTCATTTTATCATCTCTCATATCTTAGGCAATCTTTCATCTCTTGACTTCATCTTGTCTTTTCTCACACATTGACAACAATATTCAAATCCTTCAACATTTGATTTGTCATTGTCATAGTCATTAGATTGCTCACACATTCAATCTAAGGGCAACATCACATTTGCAGCAAGTTGAGAAGGGCTATGGAGGTGATTCATGGAGGTTTCGAGGACAATTTGGTATAATCATTCTTATTTATGCATTTTCTTCCATTGTTCTTCATAGTTAGCTTTGGTTTTTATGATTAATGTTTTAATCTGCTAACAACCATAAAATTTCCTTAGTTACATTGGTGAACCCAACATTTTTTTTGCAGATTTCTATACGGTTTTCAGTCTTTTCTTTTGTTTTTATAGGTACATATACGAAACGCCGCATTTGTTGGAAACTTCGTGTCTCCCCTCGACTTCCAAACCTTCACATTAACTTTAGTTTTATTAATTTAGATTAATTTAATTTAAATTAATTTAGAGTTAGATGTAAATTTAGATTTAAGATTTTTAATTTTTCTAAGTTATTTTAAATTTAGCTTTTTACATCTTAGATTTTTAGATTTTTAAATTAGATTTTATATTTTTTAATTAGCTTTTAAATTAGAATTTTAGATTTTTTAATTAGCTTTTAAATTAGATTTTATATCTTTTAATTAGCTTTTAAATTAGATTTTAGATGTTTTAATTAGATTTTAAATTAGATTTTTAGATTTTTTAATTAGCTTTTAAATTAGATTTTATATTTTTTAATTAGTTTTTAAATTAGATTTTAGATTTTTTAATTAGCTTTTAAATTAGACTTATAGATTTTTAAATTAGTTTTTTAATTAGATTTTTAGATTTTTAAGTAGCTTAGGGTTTTGGGTTACTAATATTCTAGTTTTCAGCTTGTGGTGAGGAATCTAACATTGTTTTGTGGAATTTTTTATCACATTCCTAATTTCCTTAAGGAAAAAATCAACAAACAACAAACAACAATCTTGCATTTACATTCATTTGGTTAAAATTTACTTACATTTTTATGTCATTGGGTTAAAATGAACACAAGCATGCATTGAAACTCATATGGTTAAAATGAACTTGCATTCTCACGACATGAGTTTAAAATGAACTTTGTCTTTCACATTTCAAGTTAAACTTTTAAAAAGAACAAAGTGTCTTGTGTGTCCTCCTCACATTATCATTTGGTAATTAAAATTTACAAGTGTCTACAAATTTTGTCACCTTGATGCAATAATCGAAGTATCCTCTCCCCTTGCACATTCATGCGATCCTAGGTGTAAGAGAAATGATTATTGCCTCTAGAACTTGGGCCTTCCTTGGTGGTAAAAAGAACTCACCCCAAGGAAACTCAAACTGGCAATAGAGCTCTTTGGCCGAGCTACCCCCGACTGGTATATAAATGTGAATCCTAGGAGAAAGCCTAAGATTAACAGTACAAATGTGTCATACAGAAAAAGTAGTACTCCTTGAAACCTTGTTGAGTGTAACCTCTTCAGGCTAGAGTGCCTCCTAAATAGAGCTTAATATTTTTCCCCATGTATGGCCACTCAAACAGGGGTCCCGAACTAAACACCTCTACATAGTAGCCAAAATCCTTCTATTTTCTAGTGCAACAATGGTCGTTGTGAAGGCATCGACATTTTTGTAGTTTTTAGTAGAGGTGATCAATCTACCATGGGAGTTTCATGGGGGTTGGAAGCTTGGTTGGCCTAAGAAGTGAGTGCACTATAAGGGGGAGCCTATGCAGCCAAGCTTCTGGATTCACACGCTAAGAATATGTGGCTGGGGAAACCCACATGGAATCTAGTAGATATTGTCCTGGCTTAGCCATAGGATTGTGCTTGTCTTCTTTGTGATTGTTTACACACTCAAAATATTGTTCTTGCTAAGTGTTTTCTGGACATTCAAACAAACAAGCATCACTTACAGATCTAGAAAAAAATAGTCAACCTCAAACAATTCATATTTTTTATCAAAAATGCAAACAAATTGGACTTTTTGCATTCTGCACCACATCTTATGTGATGCATTCGCTCAGTTGCACCACATTTGCTTATTTTTCACCACATTTGCTAAGTGTAGAACCGCAATCTCTCTGTTGCACCGCATACGCTTGCTCAAATGCCACATTTGCATATTTTACAATGCATTGCTAAATTTTGCATCGCAACTGCTCTATTGAACCACATTTGCTTGTTCAAATGCCACATTTGCTTATCCTGTGATGCATTCGCTACATTGCAAAGAATTTGAAGCCTAAAATGACGCAATTTCCTGTGACCTCAGAAAACATTATCACTGTCAAAACCTGAGGCTAAACAATTGCAAACATATTCCAGACAGCTTTTTCTGCAGTCTTTGTCAACAACCAGATCAAGAATTGCTCAAATTCCCCCATCCTTGCATTTTAGGTTGCAGTTTTAGTTTTCCATAGGTCTTTCATTGCACTTCCTTAATTGCATCCTTAGGATTTACCAACATTTTACGTTCTCATTTTGTATATTTTAGGATAGGAATCCTTACCATTCTTTGTCAAATCTTTGCCTTCAAAATTAAATTGTCATTGGACTTAAACAAAATTACCTCTTTTAGTCTTTGTCCTTTTGTGAGCCACTTCCAACTCACTTTTTCATCTTGAAATCTTGTCATTTAGTCCTTCAAACAAGTCCCTTGACAATCCAAATTGATACATTGATCAAACTTTGAATGGTTAGTAAGCCTTTCCATAATTCTACCAAAATTGATTGCACCTTAGAGTTCCCTTAGATCTTGCATTTTTCTTTAAAACACTTTAGTCATCCATCATTTATTTTGGTCCTCATTATCACTTTTCATTTAACATCCTTTTTAAACAACATCATGACATCCAACACCATGTCTTCCCTTCAATAAACTCTTGATATGCTTGCTAGTCAAGTTGAATACCAGTTACTCCATAGAGGTCAATACCAACAAGCCTTAGACTTTAAGAGACAACTCCTCCAAACCAAAAATCAATGTCCTTCATACCAATAATCCATCATTCCAAGTCCTCCATCCATCAACCCAAACACGTCCAATTATTACCCTTATCCTAGCCTTGACAAGGGAAACCAACTGTCCACTAGTCCATTCCAAGTCTCCACATCATATGCTAGTCCTTCACCTATCAATATCATCCACGTCTACATGCCTTATCAACTATCTACCAACTCATGTCAAGTCTCCATGTCATACCATATCGATCTTGTCCAAGTCTCTACATCCTATTCTAGTCAACCTTACACCAATCCAGTCCAAGTCTCCATGTCTTATCCTGGTTCATCCTTCACCAATCCCTTTCAAACCTCCATGTCATAGCCTCATCATTCACATACTAGTCCAGTCCAGGTCTCCATGTCCTATCCTAGTCCTTCATCCATTAATCCTTTCCAAGTCCCTCCATCATAAGTCATATTTTGTCATGAAAATTCTATCATCATTTCAAGTCACATCCCATTATCTAAACTTGAGGATACATGTCAAAATGAAAGTCCAAAGCATGACATCATAACGTCACCTTCATGTCAAGATCAAGGTAGTCCATCCCATGACCCTATCTTAAAGTCCATTCAAGAAGTCCTTCAAGACAATCATGACATCCAAAACACACCTATCCTTGACAACGATTCTATTCCCAATTAAATCATCCATGACAACTCCATATTTAACCAATAATTCCAAAATGATCCACTCCTTGACCTTTATTCCATTCATGATCAAACACTTGATGACCCTATTCAAGCCCTGACTCTCAACACTTTCCAAAATGAGACACTTGCCTCCATTGGACACATAGATGGTATTCCTCTAGAACAAGAGTCTTCTACTATAGACATATTTGCAAATGGCCAAGATATAGCCAAATTCACTGGACTCTATGACACTAACCATAACGATGGCTTCGACATCGACTTGGAAGCACTAATAGAATCATCTGAATCTAACATATCACAAAATTATACCAAAGACATTAATCAGAAATATGTCCAACATGTCAATGAAGATAAGACATCCTATCAATTAGGATCATCCACTTTTATCAAAACAGGCTTTCTTGCAGACGAGAATATTCCAAGTAACAATTTTTACATACACAAGGATGGGTTTGCATCTTGTTTCCATAATGACAAATACCCCATTGTAAACAAAATCTATTAGAACATGGAATATCAAGGAAAAGGACTAGGCATACATGAGCAAGGAATTTGAGAACCAATACAACTTTAGGAAAATTATCGGTGTCAAGGTCTTGGCTATTCCTAAGACAACAAATCTAATGATGTTAGTGGTACCTCCTTGATATTGGGGGCAACTTTATCATATACAAATGTCAAAATGGAGTCCATGAGTGATCTTTGTCATAAGATTGCTACCAACACCTCTTCTATCCACACCATAAACCGTCATTCTCAACATCTTAAACCTTTCCTTTGGAACCAACAAAAACAAAAGTCTTACAAATCAAAAGGTGAAAATAAAATGTCAAAGGCCATTGAA
Source organism: Sequoia sempervirens (assembly GCA_007258455.2). Lineage (NCBI taxonomy): Eukaryota > Viridiplantae > Streptophyta > Pinopsida > Cupressales > Cupressaceae > Sequoia > Sequoia sempervirens. Next base: position 16,921 of record VDFB02373555.1, read on the forward strand.
TCAGACAAAAATACAAATGGACAAATGCAGTTAAAATGGATCCCAAAGAAAAATGGATCAAACAAAGAAATATTCTAAATTCAAAAGTCAATAAAAATGTGGAGCCACAAGAAAAAAGGAATCCCACATATAACAAATGCCCACCTCTTTCAAAATGGTCATCAAGCAAGGCATATAAAAGTGTTGGTTCCAAACACCATCCCAATCAAAATTCCAAACTCCATCATCCACTCTCTCAAGTTTGAAAAATAAAAAATGATTCATCCAAACATCCAAACAATCCTTCCATGTCTACCATCATTTGTCATACTCCTACATCTCATCTAAAGTCCAAAAACCACATGTCACAAATCTGTCACATCTTGGAAGCAACTCTTTATCACAAGGACTCTCATGGCACTCTATTGCGGTGTGTGTATTCTGATAAGGCCAAATCTAGTATCAAAAAGGACCACAATGACATCAATCAGTTATATGTAAGCGCTATGATCCTGACAAGGAAACTACTTCAGAAAGGTCATTACTGGCATATCATGGCACCTATCTCTACATCGACACCATCAATAGCTATAGAATAATCAGTGGGCATCCAAGACATCCTGTCCATATAAAAAATTAAAAAAAAATTGAAAAAAAAAATTTAAAAAAAAAAATTGTAAAGAGAAAAATTTTGTCCAACGGTGAAAACCTAGCAAACAGGCAACCTGGATAAGTACCATGATGAAAACCTAGCAAACAGGAGTCATGTGTAAAATAAATTATCTATATGGACTTTTACACTTGGGGGCAAGTAATCTCATTTCTCATTCTTTCCTCATGACATTTACACCCATCCATTTCATCCATATCATTTTCGTCCATTTACCCACCTACCTTGGTCTTGACATAAAACTAGCACACATAAATCATACTTTGGGAAAACTCTTGACATGTCTATCCTTTGGTCATACATTATTTGTGAAACATCATGTCATTGTCGTCATAGCATCATTATCCTATATGACGATTCCCTTAGTCTCATGTCCCCCATCCTTTACCAAGACCACTCTCATCCTTTCATGTCTGTCACCTACCTTGGCTTTCCCTTGTCAAATGGTCTAAGGATACTCCATCATCCCATCTATTCCTAACCAAGTCATTCCAAATGCAATTACTCTCATCCATACAATCACATCATCCAACGTATTCCTTGCCTTTGTTCCTAGCCTGACTATAGACCTTAATCTTTCATCACATTATCGGCATCCTCATGTTGTTTCGGGATATGTCCTTCCCACGTCAAACAACATTGTTATCACCTATCAATTGGTATTCAACTTGACTAGGGGCACAATCATGTTTTTCCTAGGATTTTCATGCATATGAATCACTCACATACAATTGTATTGGTCCTAGTAAAACATCAAAATCCAAAAAATAAAATCATAAAATGTCCTAAAAAAGACAAAAAACATCGAAAAATGTCCTGAAAAAAGACCGAAAAATTAAAAAATGTCTTGAAAAAAGATCTAAAAATTGAAAAAAAAATTGAAGAAATCTAGAAAAATCTAAACACGGCTAAAAGATGAAAACATCCAAATGACATGAAAAATCCCAAAAACAAAGTCACATTTCGTCACATCAGTCATATTAGTCAAGTCTTTGTCATTTGTCAAACTACAAGGTCTCTGAGTGTATGATGTAGGCAAGGCCATTTGTCGATGAGCCCCCGAGACTGCACTAGGTCAGTCCATTAGGGTTCATGGCACTACACTAGCACACACGTCAAAAGTCTTCAGGTCAAGACAAATCATTTTCCAAATAGGAAAACTTCTAAAACAAATTATGGCAATCATTTATTCGACATGTCAATCACATTAGCATGTCAATATCGACATGTAGTCAACACAAGTCAATTTAGTCAACTTCAATCAAACTTAGTCAAAACAAGTCAAATTATCATAACCAGTCAAACTGTCAACTCTTGGTTATTCTTTAGATGTGTCTTTCTAGAGAACAACCTCTGTCATTTATGCCTTAGGATGTGTCCTTCCTAGGCACTGTCACTATCATCTAGCATTTTGAGGGATCCTCTTGACATTTAAGGATCAATCCTCTCGACATCAATATCATTCAGGATGTTTCTTTCCTGAATTTGGCAATTGTCAGCATTCGTCATCTCGGCATCATCAAAAACCTTGACACCTGATATCTCGACATTTAAAACACCTGGCATTCAGACACACTTGGAAAACACTTGGCATTTTTCTTTATCTTTTTCATCATGTTACTAGTTTCTCAATGATGTCTTGACAACAATATTTAGAGAAGCAGCGATGTATCATGATGATTATCTTGTCTTGTCTTTTTTTCAGTCATGTTACTAGTTTCTCAGCGATGTCCTGACAACAGGATTTAGAGAAGCAATGACGTATCATGATGATTGGCTTGTTTTGTCTTTTTCAGGAAGTCGTGTTGCTAGTTCCTCAAGGATGTCCTAGCAACAAGATTTAGAGGAGCAATGATGTTTCATAAATTATCTTTATTGTCTTTATTTATCTTTCTATGCTTGTGGCTGTCTATGACAAAGAGACTGGGGCAATCGCGCTCTTAGTATGATTCATGATCATCCTTGTCTGCGACTGTCTATTTTGCAAGTGGATGACCTTACACACCTTGGTCTATGTCATATCATGGTGTTTGATGTCCAGTTTTGTCATTTTTACTGCCCAATGATGATTCGAGCAACGTCTATTAGTACTTTGGAAAATGTTGAAGGATTCTTTTCCTATCCCACCCTTCTCCATTTCCCCTCTAGCATTTCATCTAGTCTGCATCTTCATCATCCATATCTTTTGCACTAACACTTTCTTTTCCCGTCGTCTTCTAGTCTTCTCATCCATTTTTGACAGCACACTTGTGTTCTTGGAACCTGATTGTACTCTCGAGGGGGCATACCACTACCTTCTTGCCATTCTTCCTCATCCTATTTTTCATTGGGGCATATTTTTTACTTATTTTCTTTGTCACAATGTGACAGGTTGCATTATGATGAGGGGAAAAATGTAGACGCATAAAAATGGCCTAGACTTGCAAACCATATTTTTCTATCTTATCATATTTCGTCTATAGTCCAAATTCGACTATTAATTAAATAATTCTTAATTATTTAATTAATTCACATCTTTATTCTTCCTGATTATTTAAATAAATTTTATTTATTTAAATGCGTCATTAATATCTTATGTCCTCTTATAATTAAATAAATTCTTTAATTTATTTAATTATTAACCACCTTATCTTTTTCATCATAATTAAATAATTTTTATTAATTATTTAATTATCTCATTCAATTTCCCCCAAATTTAAATAAAATCATTTTAAATTATTTATCTTGTTGTCACATGACCCCACCTTTTTGAATTAAATTAATTTTAATTAAAAATAGCATTTTTGTCCATAAATCAAATAATTTTAAATTAATTATTTGATTCTTTGCCTTTTTCCTCTTTTTAGTTAAATAAATCTTTATTTATTTAATTAGATTTCATATCTTGATTTTTGAATTAAAAATTAGTATTTAATTCAAAATGAAGATTTTTCCTCCTTATCATAATCTTCCATAATTAGATAATATTTTTATTATCTAATTAGCCATTGGTCATTTAAATGGAAAAAGATTTGATTTTCTCTCCAACTCAATGTCTTTTTCTATATTGATCTTATCTTCTATATTCCTCTTTGTCTCAACTATTCTCCGCCATTGATTAAATTATTTTTAATTTAATCTCAACCATTCATCTTTTCTAATTGAACCCTAACCCTACTTGCTAATTGTCACATTAAATCTTGTCCATTGATTTTAGGGCAATTGTCAATCTTCAATCTTGGTCATGCATCCAAAATTGCATTTTCTATAAAATGACAATTTTGGTCTCATTTTATCATCTCTCATATCTTAGGCAATCTTTTATCTCTTGACTT
>VDFB02373556.1:0-20313 GCA_007258455.2 Sequoia sempervirens
AAGTCAGAAATCCCTTGCATGTAATTTTTGTGACTTTTACTTGTTCATGTGTTATCTGACAGTAGATTGCAGGTATTCCCCTTTACCAGTTATGAGATGGATGAATTACCAACTTAAATTCTACAATTCACCAAACTAATTATCTTTGCAAGAGATGTATTTGGATGTTTCAAGGCATATCCTGATAGCATAGTTCTATGTTTGATTGCTGGAACATTTTCAAATTGATTTGCGTCTAGTTCCAACTTTATAATCTAAAAAAGTTCTTATCTCTGCTATTGTGTATCATGTTCACAGGATGATGGAATACTAGTTATACCTACAACCCCAGGTCCTCCTCCTAAGCTCAAAATGAAGGATAACCCCTTGGAGGACTTCCGGATGAGAGCTTTCACTCTGTTAAGTATTGCCGGCATGTCTGGATGCTGTCAGGTATGATGAAAATGTTAAAATTTAAATAGATTCCGGCTGTTGGTACATTTCTTTTTGCAAGTCTTCAGCTTATTTTAGTAAATAATATTCTAGGAGACAGCTGGGCTTCTTGATTTAAGAGGTGAATTGAAAATTTTATTGGATTGATCATTAAGCAGTCATTCTTTCATTTTCTTAATGCAATAAGCACAGCTATTGTTGGTTCAGAGTTTCTATTCTGGCAATGAGACATTGCTTGTTACATTTCTTTGATAACATTTGTTGCTAAATTGTGTTTATATATATGTAAATGGACAGGTGAGCATACCTGTAGGAAAGCATGATAAGTGTCCTTTCGCTGTGTCATTCATAGCAATGCATGGGGGAGATAGTTTCCTTCTTGATACTGTAAGGGCTGCATATTCTACTCTTCAGGAACAAGTAGAGATAGGTTGAAGTACAAAACCAGCGACTTCAAGGAATGGCAAAATACAAACCACAGAGATTGCTAAAGAAAAAGTATAACTGCTAGAGTTCCATTTCATGATAGGAAAGGTGATTCCAAGACTGAATAGTTATATAAATTCTGCTGCATATTCTACTCTTCAGGAACAAGTAGATATAGGTTGAAGCACACAACCAGCAACTTCAATGAATGGCAAAATACAAACCACAGAGATCGCTAAAGAAAAAGTATAACTGCTAGAGTTCCGTTCATGATCGGAAAGATGATTTCAAGGCTGAATAGTTATATAAAATCTAGCAGGTATTTTCAGAATAAAATAAATGGTAAGTAATTATAGTTCCTCAAGAATGTTTGTGTTTATGTTATGTAATTACAACATACTTTTTACTTAAAATTATCATAAAGTAATTCTTGCTCTTGTTTCATGTTTTCCATCGCTTCTCTTACTTTCTTTGACATAGACATGACCATTGTCTTTAGTGTCTGTAACATAGTAATTTCTGTACATTGTTTGACTCGAACAATTTCAGTTTGCAAGAAAATTGTTCAGTTCAATCATTTCTTCCAATTTCATCTGGCAATGAAACTTTGCTGGAGGTCTTTGATCTTTGGTTCATTTCTGATCTTTTGTGGCTCAATGTGAATTCTTTCTGGTATTTACTCAAGTTTTCTTTTTAGTTTATGCAATAGCTTATGATCAAAGTGAATTTTTTCAAATTAGTTGATTGAGATCATCTATTGTTTGTGAATAATGCATAGAAAATAGTTCTTTTCATTTTGTCTTTCACAAGCAGATTTTGTAGAGTTTTGCAACTTCTTGTGCTGTTTGAAGTGTGGAGAAAGTCCCTTGTTCCATGGGGACACACCCCACCAAAGAAAAACCACATGTTTCTAGGATGGGAACATTTTGGAGATACAAGGACTTGGGGGAAACATCCCCCCACTGTTCCACCACCACCACCATGTACCTAAGGACATTTCCAAGACATCCCCTAGTTTGGGGATGCCTTTGAGACTCTAAGACGTCCCCGAGACACTCATGGAACTCCCAAGTATCTTCTGGCCGCACCCAAGACTCCCAAGTCTCCCCCATAACAAATCATTGAAAAAGTCATTTTTTCTAAAAAATAAATTTTTTATTTAGATCTTCGTGTCACAAACCCTAACCCTAATGGTCAATGGGCCCGACCGAAACTCTAAGTAGTCACAAAAACTTATAAATAGGTATCTAAGCCTCATTCCAAATTACTTTTAAGTTTCAACAAGGTTCAAAGTTGCAACATCAAGCTATAAGCCAACAAGAGTGAGAAATATTGCAAATGAATGTTTACTTGATAATGCTAATTGAAGGATTGACAGAGAGTAAACATAAATACATAACAATGATAAAACATAGCAATTAATCAGAACAATGCACATAATATATGCTGTGTTTTCTTTCATTCAGTGGATAGGCAATAATTACATAATACAAAACCAGATGACAACAAACAAAATTGGGAGTTGAACAACCCAAATTACAACTATTGAGGGTGAGAGGATGTCCTTAGATGAATGGACGATGTAGGGGTGGACGTTGGTGAGCATAACTCCCGCAACTTGTGGATCTCCTTAGTGCACATCCTCAACTGTTGCTTTGCTACTATCTCACATTCTCTTGCTTCCTTCACCATCTGTGTAGCATCCATCAGCTGACGTTTGGCCTGTTCAATTTATTTTTCCTTCTTCACTAGCTTGGCCTCCATGATCGTCACTTTGCTCAATCTCCTCCTTTCCCATCTTGCTCTCTGTGGTCATCACTCTAGTTCATTCATTGGCGGTGAGCTATGTCTACTGAGCTAACTATTCCTGGAATTTTTGTGTGCGCTTAGCTAACTCATCTTATACCCTCTGAACCATTTGTAGGGCCTCATTCTTCTCTTGTATAACATCGTCAGTGGAGGTATTGTGACGCTTCAACTTGTAGAACACATCCCTGGAGGAAGCTTCTATACTAAACAAGGCTGAGATCACTGTAGCATCCCTCCCACCTATTGAAGGCTTGGCAGGGTGCCAAGATGTCATCATTGCTAGAGTCTCAAGTCTAGGTCATCCTCGAGAAGTGAAGCAGTGAGCAAATTCTCCCTCGCACTCTGTCTGTGTTGGTGTAATTAATTAATTAATTATTACACTAACATAAGTTAACTTAGGTCGTAAATCATTTAGTCCTAGGTTGCATCATTTAATAAATGGGATAATATTCCCTTCCTAGTTTGTGGGATAAGATTCCTTCTAGAACTTATCTCATCATTTAATAATCATATAGATAGGGTTCACATGTTGTCACATGTTAGATTATAACACTTGGCAACATCTCATGCATATTAGGGTTTACCTCTTGCCTATTTAATCAGGCATCTTGTTCATTTGTAACATATCATATCAATCATCATATCAATAGAATCTTTAATCAGCATTCCATTGTTGCAACACTTCATTTTGTGGTTGATTATCTTTCATGACTAAAGTCCTTTATTGAAGCTTCAGGAGCTGTGCATCCATTAATCTCAACATGGTATCAGAGCTAGTCCATTGAAACATCAACCCTAGATCCAGGAAGTTTGGAATGCAAGATTCAAGCAGGCTTGGAGTTTTATGTTGCAGGCTAGTTGGCTCTACCCGAGAACCAAGCTAATTTTTGGTGCAGATTAGGACCTCTTTGACCTCTCCATTGCGACCAGAAGGCCTCAAAACCCATAGATCGCTTGTTCTTTTGCCAAAATCGGAGTAGATTCAATCGGGAGCCTGTGAGGTATTATCTAGGGTTTGCAATTTTTTGTACTATCCATACAGTTTTGCAGAAAAAAAACTTCCCTTTCAGTCCTCCATCAAGGCAATTTTTTTTAAAAAAAATTGGCTATTTTTCTGGGTATTTTTTATATAGTTATCGCAAAAATCAATTTCTACAGAGTTCGATCTGCAAATATATTATATAGTTGGCATAAAAATTTCCCAGGCTATAATCTTATTTCATCCGTCGGCATTTATATTTATCAGCATTTTCTTTGTTTAAATTTGAATTGCAAATTGCAATATTCAAATTTTTCCGTCGGCTTTTCACCGACCTCCGTAGACTAGTCGGCCCTGTCCCATCGGTCGACGTCATTGGGCATCTCCTCCACAGTCTTACCGGCCGTTGACTTCCGTCGGACACCGATCACATCGCCAACCGTTCATTTCTCGGCGATCTCCCGTTCGACACCGACCACCGGCCTTCGGTCACCTGCTCGTCGCACCGTCCGCCGTCGGAGTTTGCAGTCTACCCGCCGACAACCAAGCCCTCGCCACGGTTCCATCACTGACCGTGGGCTCTGTTGACCGCTTGTCCGACATCAACAAGCCACTGCTCCCGCCACCGGGGCGCCGCTCCGACGCCGCCCGCGGGGTGGTGCCTTTTTTTTCTGCCAGCGCTGCCCACGGTCACATCAACAACCAAGGGCCCTATTTTTTTGCCCCCAGGAGCTTCATTTTTGCACTTGGTTAGCCAGCATCTCTTCAATCAGGCAAAATTCTTTTGGAAGCCATATCTTTTGCATACAGTATCGAAAATTTGCAAACGATATATCGTTGGAAAGGTATTTCTGTCAACTTTCCAGTGGTGTGCTCTGTTTTTCTAGATTCTGCTCCTATCATCTTTTATTCTCTGTTGAAGTGGAAACCCTATTTTTTTGGGTTTAGAGCATCTTTCTCGCCTTTCAGTTTGTTTCAGAAGTGTCACTTCAGTTGGTAGTTCATCAGATATCTGCATTTAGTTTTTTTTTGTCAGAAATATTTGTCTTGGTTTGTTGTTCTTCTCCAATGACTGAAACAGGATTTGAGATCCTTACTCCTCACAATTATCATACATGGAAAGTCAGTATGCAACATCTCCTTTGGTCAAAGGGACTTTGGTCCACCTTGAATGAGACTCAACCTCATCTTACTAGGGAATATGAGAAATTCCAGCATCAGACTAAGTGTGAAGAGGCAATGGGGCTCATTGCTATACATGTATCTACCTCTTTGTTCTTCCATATTGAGGGGTGCCAGACTCCCAAGGAGGTTTGGGACAAGCTTAAGGATCTTTTTGGTTCAGTTAGTGATGTTCGAGCTTTACAATTGGAGGCTGAGCTTTCCTCCCTTGCTGTTGATCAATTTCCTTCTATTGAAGACTACCTGGTAAGGTTTAAGTCTTTACGAACTCAGCTTATAGGTTGTGGAAAAGATAAGTCTGACAAAGAATACATTTTCATGATTTTATCTAAGTTGAGAGGTTCCTTTTCCTATTTTGCTACTTCTTTCTATTCCACCATGGATGGTCTTGGTGATAGTTTTGTTATGCCATCATTTGAGACATTTTGTGAAAGGCTAACCAAAGAGCATTCAAAGCTCAATCAGGTTGATACATCCACAAAGTCACATGCATTAGTGGAAGGACCATCAAAAGGAAAGGGTAAGCATAAGGGCAAATCAAAGACAGGAGCTTCTTCTGAATCATCTTTTCAGCCTAAGGAAGACAAGCCAAAGAGGGAGAGGCCCAAGTGTAACTTCTACAATGGGCTTGGTCACATTGAGGAGAATTGTTTCAAGAGGGAGATCCATGAGCTTCGGCAAATACTTAAGGATCACAATATCTCTCGCCCCCCTACTACAGTCAAATCTCCTCACTTCCCCTCGCATGAAGAGTCTTCATCTGGTATTGTCGGCATTGCTACTGCTGACAATCTTGGACAGGGACATGCTTTGATAACTACCTTGGTTGCTAATAGAGATGGATGGGTACTTGACTCCGGTGCTTCCCGGCATGTCACTTCTTCCCAAAACCATATTTTGTGGGATACTCTGAGGCCTGCCGACTTTGATCGAATGTTCACAACAAATGCAGATATTGTCTATGTTTCTAGTCTTTGTGATGTTGATCTTGATGGTAGGAGGTTCGCAAATGTTGTCTACATTCCTCAGATTGCTCACAATTTGTTGTCTGTTTATCAACTTACTCAGGAGGGATTGAAAATTGAGTTCACTTCAGAACTTGCTATCATCAGAGATAGGTTTGATGTCCTTGTTGCCTATGGTCAAGCAGATCATCATTCCAAGGTATACAAGTTCACAAAATTTTGGGATCGAGATCCTCCTGTTCTTGACTCTCCATATTCAAGGGTATGAAGCACATCTTCTCCTCCTCGCCAAGGTTGTGGAGGCTGGCTTGACTTGGCTCTTTGCATGGCACCATCTTCTTCCTTTGACACCTTGAAGAGCACAAAGATATCTTGAGGGGTGAATCAGTATCTCAACAAACTTTTACCCTTTACAACCTTTATCAACTTCAAATTTTAACACAACTCAACTATGCAAGAATATCACAATATGAACAAGTTGACACCAACAATTGTACTTTATAAATTATATAAGCTTTTACAATGAATGTAGGCACCAACCTACTTGAATCACCAAATATGTATTTTAGTAGGCACCAACCTACAAAGAGCACCAGCCCTTAGTCTTGATTTAGTAGGCACCAACCTACAAGGAGTTTCAACCCCTAATGCTGATTTAGTAGGCACCAACCTACAAGGAGCACCAACTCCTACTTGCCAAGCACCAACTTAGCAACGATTATAATTTGAATGAATAGTGTTCCACCTTTAATGTTGCTTCCTCAACGGATGATGAACTTCACAATCTTCCTCTTCTTGAATTTATCTATCTTGAATGATGTTCACATAAATCAGCTTATGATGAATTTACTTTACAGATCTGCTTCTTATATTTTCCTCATACAAATTTGCACAAACTCCTCTTGGACTGACCTTGAATTATCTTCAAAAAATTACTTCTCAATCAGCAATCATCTCTTCATAAATCTGCTCAACATGTAAATATATCTTCACAAAACTCTGTTCCAATTTGCATATATTTCTCTTTGCCTCTGCACGAACTCTTCACAGAATTGAAACAAGTTCTTCTTTCAAATCTTCCTCCTCAACTCAACCTTCAGATAATATTCACTTTATACTTGATAATGCTGCTCTTTTAATCTTCCATAAATCTTGTTCATATACTCTCACAGATCTGTTCATAATCTCCCATAAATCTGCTTATAAAGTCTTCATAAATCTGGTGTATTTGATGTGTTCGTTCTTCCTTTTCTTCTACTCTTCACAATTATAAATCTGTTCGTATTATATATCTCTCAAATTCTCTAGATATCTTTTAAACTCTCATTGCAAAACACACACCCTTATTCACTCTTTATATACCACATACAATCACACTTTTCTTTAACCCAGACTTTTAAATGATATTCATTTTATTCAATCGCCCTCACACACAGCTGTACTCACTACAGCCTTCCTTCAAATAATATTCATCGTTTTCCACGCACAGCACAAAAAATCATGTTTTTATAATATATCCGTTATTCCACTCACCACATTTTTGAATATCAAATATATATATATTCTTTATTTAATGGAAGGTCATCTCATTAGAGGTCTGCCTCTACAAAAAATCACGTCCTTTGTAAAATCGCATCCCTTATGAAAAACATTCAAACCATCGCATCATCTCTAAACATGTCTTTTGATGCTTTTTCAGATTTAATAAACACGTCCTTTGAAGATCGCACCATTTGGAGTTAAGACGTATCTTTTTATTATATCGCACCTTTTCAGAAATAAAACATGTATGGAATCGTACTTTTTTAATTTGTCTTATTAGGCTTTTGTCCTTTTCTCATTTTGTCCTTTTCTTAAATCGTCTTTTTCTTACTTTGTTTCTTTTTCTCTAAACAAAACTAATCGCACCTTTTCTGAATTTTTTCTTTTTGCAAATCTGAGGTTGTTCTATTTTTGTCTTATTTGTTTTTGTCCTTTCTTCATTTGTCTTATTTGATTCTGTCTTTATGTGCCCTTTTTAAATCAAATCTGTATCATCCTTAAAAAGATCGTTGCTTAATATAAACTCTGCTTAATATAATTTATCTTCAGGGCCATTTCTGAGGACACGTTATCAGCAACATCAACATGACCATATCCTTTGAGTATCATCGGTATCTTGTCTTTGTGTACAAGTTTGATTTATGTAAATAGCTGCTCTCCTTATTAGTCATCAACTTGGGCAACAAAATATTCAATTTTCCAAATAAGTGAACAAGAGGTAACTTGCAGTTCATGTGTATCTGTGTCAGTTGTTCAACCTGATCTCTTGAGAGCCTTGGGTTCAAGACAATATGCCTTTTCTCTCTGAGATATTTGTTGTTATGTTCTTTTGATACTCGTAAGCTGTTCATAAGTTCTTCAAAAGTCTACTCATAAACTTTTCCATATATCTTCTTGAAGATCTGTCATACATCTCTAAATCTGAATCTGAATGTAACATCTCTGAGTCGAGTCAAGCCAACATCAACCAGCATCTTAAACTTTATGGTGATTCTATTTAAGCCTTTTCATAATGAAACTTATGATACTCTAATCTAAAGATTAAAAGGTCTGAATTCTGAATCATTCTTCAAACTGAACGATTTACTTGAGGTCTGAATTCTGAATATTCTTCAAACTTGAAAGCCACTACCAGTAAGTCTCATGATCTGAATCTCATGATCTTCAACACGTTGCTGCTCTCTTTAATCGTGCTCCTTTTCAAACCTTACAAACCTTTTCATTCCATCTATTTCACTTTGACATCAATGACAATATTTCCAACATAAAGATCATTTGATCTCTTGGTTTTGACCATGTTGTGGTCTCTTACTGCCTTTATTGGGGTCTAAGGGTGTTCAAATCTTAAATTGGACCCAACTTCTTTAAGACAATGGAACCCATGTTTACTCCTTTATTTGATAAGACTAGTACTTGCATAAAATATTAAATAATATAACTAATAGTGCATACCAAATAGAGTAATAGAAGTATATTTTTATTTATGTGAAGTTCTTACATAAAAGTAAACTAGGGATGATCAGCCAAGGATCATAATACTTTCCTTGACTACACAAAGTCTATTTAAAGAACCGATGGTTGTTGAGCAGAATAATGAATAGTTGGATAAAACAACTTAATGAAACATTACAAAGTCATTTTATGCTAACTAGAAAAGAGGTCAAAATGTGCAGATCATGTAAAAGCAACCTGCCAAGTATTCTATAAAAGTTATTAATCATTAAGGCATGCAAGCCCTTCATCAAAGCAATAAAAAAAGAGCATCTCATATCAAAGCATCAATGCTATCTAGAAGTCAAGAATGGCACCTCATTAAGGAAGCCCAATATATACAAAGATAGATGCAAATCCTAAGCATATGTGACAACATCAAATCTCATATGGTGTAGCCAAACATTTTTAGAAGGTGTTTCACAGAAACATAGGCCTTGGTATGATAACAAGGCTATTCTATCAAAAATCATTTATTCATAATCCCTCCAGGCTGAAAGAGGTCCCAAACAAAGGCATCAAAGAATTAGAATATCCTCATCAAAACAATCCTATATCATCATGGATGGCAGCAATGTAAGGCCACCCGCCAAATCATAATACTTAACATATCCTCCAAGAATGGCCAAAGCTACTTGTAAGATACCATTGAATCATATGGAAAATGCTAGTGATAAAAAATTCTCCACCATCTAGTATTAAGAGATGACAAACCATGAAGATGCCATGTGCCAAATGAAGAAATTCATGTTGAAACTTGCCAAAAAATAGTAGGTCAAGTTAAAGAGCTGCTACGTACCTAGGGATATGATATTACAATGTACTTAGGTGGATGGAGATATCGACATGTGGCACACATCTCTTAAGTTAGTTATAATGGGTCATATGGATAACTTGTGTAATTAATTATATTAGGTGATGAGTGGTCATTAGGATCACCCCTCCATTGTATTATTAGGAGGTCTATATAAAGGAGTGACTATCATTGTAAGGATATGTGTGAAGTATGATATTGTATTTGGGATCTCTTGGAGATATAGCATGGCATGACTTCTTCCATAAGGAGTATTGTACAGTGTTACCCTACCTCAAGGGTTTATTCTATTTTTGCATATATTGGATATTGGGGCATCTTGGCCCATGAACATCTCTTGTGTTGTGTGATACACATTATTTTTTATATTATGTCCATTATTATATGTGTGGATCTTATCAAGAGCTATAGAAATATATGTATGCAATCAAGATAGCCTCTAAATTGAGTCTCTTCAAATTAATGCAAGATCATAAAGCACTTCTACTGATTCAAGAAGCAGGCACAACCTAACATAGTGATAAACTTGTGAGATGGCATAAACATACAAGCACAAGGCCACCCATCAACAAATGTATTTATAGAACTCATAGATGATGAGAGGTGAAGGGCCCCATTGTTGTGGAGACACTTTTTTGTGGTTTCCTCAAACAGGAATAGAAGTAATTCCATGACATGGTGTCAATCCATCTGAAACCAATAATGGGTGGGGATCCAGAAACCTACCATGCTCTCTCAAAGAATGTGAGTATAGCTGCCACTTCAAGACATCTATTGAGGACTAGATGCATCCTCTTTTTAGAATGTTGATACTCATAAGGCTTAAGTATTGATGATGCATGCATTGTCTTTTACAATGAAAAATGACTTAATGGTTCACAGTCAGGGAGCATCAGGTGATTGTGTGGAAGATTCATGAAAACTATCTCCCAATGTAGCTTTAGAGTAAGTAATACTTGCTTTGATGGGTCTATCCACTTGCTGAGTTAGATCAACAATTCCATGTTAATGTTTTTCAAGTCCTTGCCGTATTAACTTACACCTCTGTAAACAGTTCACTCACAGAAAGCCCTGGATTCTGGTTCGATCCACTCTGGATACAGGCACACTGTCCGGTTTGCTGTGGGTGTGGGTTTGGTGCATGATTTGCAGTCTGGATTTGTCCAGGTACATCCATGAACGTACCTAGTGGAATCTAGGTTGCAAATCTCTAATGTCATCCTTTCCATTACCAGCAGATAAGCAAAACACATCACATGGACTGCTGAAGGACTAACAGCCATAGTTATGGTAATGCAGGGCATTGTGTTAAAAAATGAACACAGATATAAAATGAGGCCGTGTATTAAATGTCTCATTAGAATGTCATATTATGTAAACAGTCCGCATCATTGGGTCTCATTAAAAGAAAGACTATGGCAATTTGCAAAGTAAATTGACTTACCGGGGGTTTGGAATGTGAAAGAAAAATACCTACTTCGCCCACAATGAGTGATCCAAATGTCATAAATAGTACTAATATGCAAAAAGAGAGATCTATTTAAGGATGAAGTGGTACATAAAAAATATGTTTCATAGCACATAGAAAATCTATATTTGGGTGCTCATAAAAAATCTGCATTCAGTAAATGTGCCACAAGCCCTATTGCTTCAATAGATTCATCATGTCTGTGTCACAGAGGTTTTTTATAGGGTTTGGGGATGGAAAATGTTTTGGGGATATGGACAAAACATCTCCTCACCCCCCCTTTTGAAATCTCACCAAAGTGGGGGACATTTCTTAGGACGTCCCCCATTTTGGGGACTTTGTATGGGTGGCCTGCTGTCCTTGTGACGCTGTAGGATTTTAGGATGTACCCTACAGCTGTCAGTTTAAGTTTGCAAAAAAAAAAAAGAAAACCTCGACCTCATTTTTTAATATTTTGTTCTTTTGCTTATCATTTTCCTGTTAATGATGTCTGCTTGGACATCCTTGCAATCTACCAAATCTTGGAGTCACAAAGGGTTGGTAATAAATGGCATGCTTGAGTCTCCGGTAACTAAAATCTACAACAGGCCAACAATGGATTGCAGAGTCAAGGAAAATATATGGCAAGTGGGTCAAGGTCTACGGAGTAAGGTTTGGCTATGAATTTGAAGCAATACTTTAATAGTGCATTTATTGTTGGTTTGGTGTGTACAGTTATAAATCTGAAACATCATGAAAAGTTAGAAGACCTTTTTGCTGATACTTGAATCATCATCAGAATTATATTTGTTAGGCTGAGAAGCAGCTTGGATACATTTAGCAAAAGGATCATTGGAAAGTTGATGACATAAACCAGTGGTTCAACATCGGGCTCTGCCAATCTATCTGATTTAGATGAATGACTGGCAAGCATGAGAGAAGAATTCCAGATGTTGTCTACAAAGGTGTGAGTCTGTAAGACTATAATAGATTCCAAATAATCTAATTCACATTTATTTTGGATCTGGGTTCATTAAAGAGTGCTTGGACTTTGCAGCAACATTCAATAGCTATGTTCTGCTTGAGAAACCATTGTTTCAACATCAGGCTCTACCAATCTATTTGATTTAGATGAATGACTGGAAAACGAAATGAGAAAAGAATTCCAAATGTTTCCTGAAAAGGTGTGACTGTTGTAAGACTATAATAGAGTCCAAATATTCTAATCCACATGTTTCTTTATCTAGGTTCATTAAAGAGTGTTTGAAGTTTGCAGCAACATCCAAACTACGTGAGAGAAGAATTCTGAATGTTTCCTAAAAAGGTGTGACTGTTTGTAAGACTATAATAGAGTCCAAATATTCTAATCCACGTGTTTCTTAATCTAGGTTCATTAAAGAGTGTTTGAAGTTTGCAGCAACATCCAACAGCTATGTGCTGCTTGAGAAACCATCATTGATAATGGATATCTTCTTTTCACTTTAAGCTATTTTTAATTAAAATTTTAAAATATAAATATTTATAATATTATTTTATTAGCCATCTCCAAAATATAGGAAATTTTCTGCCATCCCTGAAACCCTATCATGATGTCTCCCCATACCCCTACCTCAAAAACTCAAAGCAACACTGATTTTATCTTCCCAATCATCATAATTGTGCTCGTTACGCATCACTTCAGAATTTGAAGCCATAAATTTCTGTTCTCAGCATACGATCAGATTAACTCAAACATAAAACATTCCCCACCAACGTGTGGAGCTCAGTGAAAATTTTGCAAGGCTTTACATGACTTGTATTACCAAGTTAAAGCCTTTGAAATACATTTAAGAATAAGTTTAACAGGTTAAGCTGCCTTTTCCAGCCTTTACTTTTTGCTTCTTTTTTGATAAGGTTCTTCTCTTCATCTTTTGTAATGTGCCACAACCCCATTACGTCAAAAGATTTGTCATGTCATCTTTCCAATGATTATTATTGTGTTCATTGTGCATCACAACATTAGAACTTAAAGTCACATGTTTTGCTCTTAACAAATTGTCAAATGAGCCCAAAATCTAAAACAACTTCCATCAATTGATAGATATTGGCGACACCTTTGGAATGCTTTGAACAAGATGAAAAACTAAGCTTGTATGACGAGTCAAACCTTGTGGAATATTGGCCACCAAAAAAGTACAAAATAGGGAAAAACTAGGATGGTTCCAAGAGTACCTCCAAAAGACCTATCCATCATCAAATACCAAAAGCACTCAAAGTAAACACTAGTGCGTAAATCTTAAAAATTGGGAAAGACAACAAAAGATACATGGAAGAGGATTCAATATGTAGAACATATGGCCTTATGAAGTCGAATATGAGAAGTGCGATTTGAAAAGCCTATAGGGGTTATTTTTAATCTTTTAATGCTTTGAAAACAAATTATTCACTTAGATAGCATTTTTCATGGACACAATTTGTAATAGTTTATGTAAACCTTAGGGATACTCAGAGATGTGTCCTTGGGCCTTTTTTGGGAGTCCTCGACCTTGTAACATCTAGAGTATGCAAGGATTCCTAGGAAATGTCGCGATGACTATCCTTGAACCCCTAGTCAAATTGGGTATGCCTTGGAAACACATTCTAGGGATGTAGGGATGCCTCAAAAACATTTATTGGGCCATCTTAGCGCCTTGGCTAGACTAGGTATGTTTCAAAAATGGCAAAGAAAATCTTGGAAATGTCACCAAAGAATACTAAAACAAACTTCCTTAGCTGCTCTCTAAAGATATGATTCATACAAGACTGGAATGTAGCTGGAGTATTGGTTAACCCGAAAGGAAATAGGCATAACCAAGAATTCGAAGTGTCCATAATGGCATCTGAAAGCTGTTTTGTAAATACCTTCATCCCTTACCTTGATTTGGTGATAACCATGCCTCAAGTCAATTTTCAAAAAATATATTGCTCCATGTAGTTCATCAATTAGCTCATTGATCTAGGGTTTTGGATACTTGCTCTTAGTGGTCTTCTTATGTAGTGCCATCCTCCTTTTTCACTAGCAATACCAATCAGGCAAAAGGACTAGAGCTAGGACATATGAATCCCAACTCCAATAGCTTCTTAGTGGCTTTCTCGATTTCCTCCTTGAAAGCCCTTGGGTGGAGATACGAAGTAACCATGAAAGGCTTAGAACCTATCTCAAGCTTTGTGTGCTCAAATCCTCTATTAGGAGGCAATCCATGAGGCAAGTCACTAAACACTCTACCATGCCTATCCAATATACTCTGTATCTCAATTGGATAAGATCTCTCACCCTCATGTGTGGAAGTATTTCTTATAAAGCACTGAGCCACCCATTCAACTGTTCACTTTGGGAAAGCTCTCTCCATCCTCTTAGTTGAAATCTTTGTATGAGCACCATTGACCATACCACAAAGTAGAACCATCATACCATCATGATGGAATTTCAGCTCCATGCTTTTGAAATTTTGGGATATTTGCCCAAGGGAATGAAGCAACTGTACTCCTAACACCAGATTTGTTTCCCCTATACCAATTATGTAGAAATCATTATACTTTGTATGTACCTAGTGTAATGTCTAATCCTTTGACCCTCTTGGTGCATGGTATAGTATTTCCATTCACCATCGTGACATCAAATCCCCGAAATTCTTTTGTAGGTAGCCCCCTTTGTCTAACCAAACTCTCATCAATAAAGTTGTGGGTTGCTCCACTATCAATCAGAACTATCACCTTTTGTCTCTTCAGTACCCCCTAAACTCTAAATGGGTGGTACTTGTGTGCACCTAAAAGTGCAGCTAAAGTTCTACTAGTAGTCTTCTCCCCTTCAAGTACTTTCGCCTCTGCTTCTTCCTCCTCTAGTACTGACTTTGACTCTTCTGCTTCTTCCTCATCAATCAAAATCACCTCTATATAATGCATCTATCCTTTTGGGAGACAGTTATGTCCTGGTTCCCAATGCTCTTTGCATGAAAAGCAAAGTTTCTTTCTTTGGAGCTCGTTTCGTGATCTCATCTCCTTAGTAGTTTTGGGCAATTCTTTGCTTTGGTAACTCTACTGAAATGATTTCTTTTTCTGCCTAAAAGTGGAGGTCTTTGGCTATCCATAAGGTGCTGATTTTGATTGTTGAAGAGGTGCTAATCTCTGCTGTCCTATGGCTGAATTCTGCCCCTATTAGTTGAAGTTTTGAGATCCAAGGACTTCTTAATAGCCTCCTGTAAAAATGTAGGATTCGAAGCTTTGGCTAAGCCTCTAAGAGGTTCAATTAAGCCTTCAATAAATAATACCACCAGCTTCCTCTCTAAAACATCGGGTACCATAATTGAAAGTCTCTGAAAATCAGCCACATAGGAATTGACTGTGTGTGGCTATTTGAGCTGAGCTAGTTCACAAAAGTGGATCTCCAGATCAACTTTGTCAAAGCTCTCAATCAACTTGTCACTAAACTTGACATATGAATGAATATGATTGTGCCCTAGAGTGTTCAACCCATGGTACCACCTCTCATGTGCTACACTCTCAAGATGAAGGGTAGTCAATTTGATGGCCTCACCCTCCATCGTGGGTCTCAATGATGTGTCTAATTTTTGTATCCACCAGAGTGCGTTCACTTATTGAATCCATCAAATGTAGGAAGAATCAATTTTCCCAATGCCTATTGGAGATCTCATGGATTTGTTTGTTGCTTTGTCTCCGTTCTTTGACCACCGTTGTTTTTTTTCAAGCTCATAAAATTCGTGAGTGATATTGTCTCCTCAAGTTTAGTTGGCAGGAGTCTATATTCCTCATAATTGGACACTATGCCATATGCTATAGATGTTTGGATCTCTGGCTCAACAATTACTTCTTCCCTGTAGATGAAGTTAGGCCTCATAGTTGGACCAACAACTGTTCTTTGGGCATTTTGGTGAATGTTTGCCCCTGATGAGTTGATTTCACCATTGTGTGTCCTCAAAATGTTGTTATTTTGCATGGTAGAAACTAGTTGTGCCATCATATCTACTAACCGTTCTTGTCCCTAGACAAGCCTCTCAAAATGGGCATCATGAACATCCTTGTTATTTTGATTTTTGACTCATTACATCTTTGTCTTTCCGAGGTATCTCTGTGTCTTGTTGTCCTGCAATAATTTCTGGCTGACCTGGATCTTTTCTCCTTTCTTTTTGGTAAAATTTCAATTCCTTGTCACCTCTGTGAGTGAAATTGGGTCTGAAATTTTTTCACAAGAATATTTTCCCATAGTTGACAGCAAGTTGGCATTGATACCACTGAAATATGTCATGTAGAAATTTCCAGAATAAATCTGAAATGTGACTTACAGAATTTTCCTGCTATTCTGATTTCTCTTTTTTTCTATGTTAATTTAATTTTATTGCAATCTATAAAGAAATAGATAAATGCTACCATAAACTTATTTGTCCTATTTAAATAACATATTCATGCTGCACTTTTCAAAATGTTATTCGAATAACATATAATTAAATTTGAACAGCATAAAAAAAAAGCCTGAATTAAATCCCTTTGTTCTTGTGGCTGTAGCTGTAGGTTTATCTCTATTTAAATAAGCTGCATAGGCCTTAGTATCTCTTTTCAACACTACGATCTGCATTTATTTTAACAAATATATCCTTCTTTCCACATCACATTTCCAGGATGGGCGATCTCTTTTGTTTTTTAATTATTTTCCTTTTGATTGTGGCGGTTGGGTTTTTCTTTGGTACAGCCAGCTAGCAGACAAAAATAATAATTATTGTAGCCTTCTAAACTTCCAGCACATCCTTTAGTATGTGCATTTGACTTATTTGAGTGGGGTGACCAGCTATGAATTTTCCACACCTTTTTCCATGAACAATGTACGACAAGATCATGGGATAACTGGTATGACTAGTTTTAATTTATATCGCGAACAAATAAAAATAAACTTCTGATTTATTCAAAATTAATAGACCTTGCAAAATTGAATATAATTTTTTTTTTGAATTTTCTCACAGATCTGTTGCAACCTGGTAAAGCCTGTAAATTCTACCTGTAAGCCCAATTTTGACCTCTAACTGAAGCCAACTTTGGAAACCAGAAAATTCTTGTCCTCCAATTTCCGAAGATCCAAGAGTGTTTTCGTCCTCAAGAAAAATTGTTGAACCAAAGCCCTGCACAAGGGCTTCTAGAAATTTGACAATGATAGAATGAATTCCTTTCTTTCATTATTTTTTTTATGCTATTTCAGCCAACCCTAAAAAGTAATTAAAACTTCCTTTTTATTTTATTTTGAATATTCACCCTTTTCCCTTTTTAATTATTAATTACCTTTATTCACCATTTTTCACTCTATGATTTTTATTTGCTTTTTGGACCCATGTAATAAAAATAAATTGTCATTTATACAACGTTATAACTAAGGTGCTTTTTGGACACTTAATAAGTTATTATTATATTATTCCCCAGCAAATCTTCCCTTCAGCCTATGGGGAATAATGGACGGCTTTCGGGTCTGCTGATTCAACTCAGTTTGAAAAAGGGGGCATTGCTTCTACTTTGAAGCAGCAGATCCTTGTTACCTAGTTCTTTTGTTCCCCTGGGATTTGGAAACAATAAAGGGGAGATGTAACAGCTACACAAACACCTAGTATTATTTGCCTGAGTTTAAGTGAAGTTATGTTTGCTTTTGGCTGGCAGTGAGACATGAAGCCAGAAGCAGTGGAAAGGTTGCTCACTAAAAGCAGCTCCTTGGTAAGTGAGACATTGAAACTTGATATTAAACATTGGAAGAAGGAATTGGCAACTAGTAATGGACAAATATGCTTTCATGCTTGCATATGCTAATATTCAGTCTGCACTTATGAACTTATTTTTTCCCTCCTATTCATATTGTAGAAGATATTCTGTCTTGCATAACAGCTTCTTAAGGTCCAGAATCAGGCTCATAGCCAAAGTTCAGGCAGAGTTACAATTCATTGCAGGACGTTTCCACAATATGCAGAAACTTCCTGGACAGCTCCCATCTTTAGAGATTTAGGATGATGATTTTGCAAGTACTGAGTCTTAATACTAGTTTCATTTTTCATTTTTTATATGTTTTTTAAGAAATAGCAGTGGATGTTAATGCAGAACTTTAGTAATATATTTGCTTATACATAGAAATTTTCAGGCAATGTTGTACCTCTCTGTTTACAAAAATTTCAGGTGTAAGGGACTTTTGACTGTTCTTCATAGTTCTCTGTCTCTCTGCAGTATGGTTGAGGGTTTTCTCATTGATTTCCTTTGCCCACAAAAGCATTGGAATATACTAGGACATTTCTAAATCTACTCATTTGGTTAGTGTAGTCTAGAGTCTACAGATTAGCTGCTGAAGGGCATTGGCAATACCAAGGACTTGATGAGTTAAGACCAATCCTTCCCATTTTAACAAAGGTCAAACTGTCAAATACTCCAGAATGCATCAACTTTGATGGCCTTGAAGACCTAGGATGCACGGGCATTTGGGAACTAGAAAATTGAACCTATAGCCTTCAAGTTTCAATGGATACAAAGCCCAAGCCTTTAGCAGAAACTCCGAATATTACTTTGTGTCTAAAAATACATCTTGACAACACATTGTGCATGCGGTTGTCCTGTGATATGTTCTGCTTCTTCAGGCCTAATGATGTGCGAGATAAGTTTTGGGAGATGGTGAGCAGTATTGGTGCTCTTAATTCCTGAAAGATGCTATTAAGTATTAACTGTGACATTCAGAAATAAGTTGATTTGCTTTCAATTTTGCATTGACAGTGTGATAAAGTATGTTAAATTTTTTGAGGAATTATGTAATAACCACCCTTATTTTTTTGAAATCTGGTTAGCTCAACTGTAAAAAAAATGCATAACAGCTTCCTTTCCACTTTCTGATCACTTAGATCTCGGAAAGGGCAAGGTGAGAGCGTATGGTGTTCCGGAATGTTACAAACTGAAATCAACTGCTGAAAGGAAAGGCATCAGTTGGCAAGTCGGTCAAACCACTTATCTAGTGGGATGCAAATGCAAATAGAAAGGAGAACCATCCACTTATTTAGCAGGAATTGCAATAGCACATCCACTTTTCAATGGGAAAGCTTATTTAAACTAAAATTAAATATCAAATACCTGCCACTTATTCAGTGGGGTGATTACAAACCACTTGTGCAGTGGGGTAAGTACCGGCATTAACCAAATTATTCACTGACGGTACTACCAACCAGTATTACAATCAAGTATAAGAAAGGAATGACTTTGGCAGTAAGACCATCCAAAGTACTACAACATTAGTTCATGACCATTTTTACCATCAAATGAAGTGGGTTAGCTGCTAATATGAAACTGATAACAGTGGCTTATTTCATCTCTAAATCAAATCCAAAAGCATGAACACTCAACAAAGGAAAACTAACCAATATACCTTGAAAACAAAGTGCTGGTGTAATCATGCCAAGACTGAAATCATGGTATAAGCAATAGAATGTAATGTAGCAGCGCTGAAATGATTGACAAAGGTACTGCAAGTCTGATATACCACTGCTGTAGGTCAAAACAGCCACCTAAAATCATCTAGGAACCACTCTATGCAGCAAGTCTCTCCTTCAGTTGATGCCAAACAATGAGATACATACCCAATGCTACTAAACAGCCTCAAATGGCAAGGGAATCACAAACTGCAGGTTTAATAATGCATTTCAGTCACACCAATCAATGAAAATTGTACTGAAACAGGGGCGGCCGGCATAGATTAGTGTCAAACCCCTCCAAACTTCGTATGTTCAATATTAAATTGCTTGAAATTGATGAACATGGACTAGGTACCACCCATAATGGTGAAAAAAACCCAACAACCCAGGCGCTTCAACTTGAAAACCTCACACCATGCTCCCAAGAAGCCTGTATGGCCAGCAAGCAAGATGATACAGCCTCCATCGTTGGTAAATCTGCCCCAAAGATCTGTACGATCTGCAAGAAAGAGGGAAAATTGTTGGTCAATGGGCAATATTACTCTTCACACACTTATTCCCATCAATATTGGTACGGCCAGGTCAGGAAATGGCATGGTACGCCAGCAGGAGGTCTTCTTCAATCGCCCAAGCACAACTCCAACAAACTCTATCAATATTGCAAATAACACTCCCAAAAATATGCAGCTAAAACACCTCAAAAACCTTCATGGCTGAATGCAAGGAACTGGAACTTCAATCTACATAATGGTGATCTTTGAAATAAGACCACA
>VDFB02373557.1:0-33961 GCA_007258455.2 Sequoia sempervirens
TAAGGAAAGCACTAGTTATGTGCAATTTGATAATTGTTTTGCTTCTAGATTGATGGCTAGATTGATGGTGAATGTACCTAGGATTCCTAAGGAATTACATGATTTCCTCAGGCCAAAGGGGAGGAAGCCAGAATTAAAAGTCATCCATAACTGGGGTGACATTATCCCATACCCAGTCAACATTGTTTTGAGGGTATATGGTTTTCAAGGAGCCCCTCATGTACTGCCATACAATGTGCCACCAAGAGTGGGGTTTGTAGAAGTTATGTGGTAGATAGGTTGCATCCATGAGGACAACTGCACAGGGAGGGGTAAGGGAACATTTTTCCCTGATTATACAGTGGTATCTGATTTTTTCTTTTCAAAAAGAAGGTGGGTGTACTTTGAGAAATTCTTTGAGGATTATCATTTGAGATGTGGTCCAAAGCGGCAACATGATCTTGAGGGTTTCTTTACCCTTTTTAGACAAAGAATAAAGGCTAACAATTTTGTGCATAAGTTCAACTTTCCTGAGGACCTAATCAGAAATGAGTTCGACCTAAATAAGCAGGAGTTGAATAAGGAGAAATGGATAGCTTATGATAAGTTATTAAATATTGTGCAAAAAATGGATTTGAAATATGATCCATTGTTGGAGTTTAGTCCCCACCATAAGAAAATTGATTTTTTGATGGAGAACTTCATAGAGATTATGGGCACTTTGAGAACCAAAAAGGTAAACTTAGAGCTGAGTCTAGGTGTACAAGAACAAGGTGCTAGACCATTTGAAACAAGGCCAACATACCAACCTACAAAAAAATAGCCCATTTACAGAAGAAAAAAGGATAGCAGCAGTGATGAGGAAGAAGTGGAGAGAAAGGGGAAGCAAATTCTAAAGTTTCCTTCACAACCAGGTCCAAAATTCAAAGTGTCAGGGCAATTAAGATCATTGATTTAGAGTCATCACTAGAAGATAGTCCCCCATCAGTGCCACTATCTGAGCCAATCCCTAAAAGGAAAATAACTAATCAACCACATGAGAGTTTGATGGATGAAATTATTGTTACTGATCAGGACATGCAGGTTGGTATGCCTTCCCCTCCTAGGCTAGCTAAATTGGTTTTATCTTATTTAGATATGAAAGGAAAAAGTGTACAAGATGCAAGAATGGAAGCATGTAAGGAGTTTCTAGACAAAAATACATTTGTCAAGACCCCTATATTCTTTCAATTGGTATGAAGGATGAAGTTTGAAGAATATCAAAATAAATGTAAGGAGAGAAGGGAACTAAGACTTGACAGGTTAGACCAGGAGAATCATGAGGAAGTGAAAGCTAAATTAATGGAAGAATTTAAGAACATCACTTCTAAGGAAGGCAAAAAATTGGTGAGTTAGGCTGGCGTATTGATTCTTCCTGAATGGGACATTGTAGATGCAGAGACCTTTAATGCTATTATGAAGTCCAAGCATCCCTTGCAAGAATCTGAAGAAGAATTCAAGGCAACACTTCAAGATTCTGCTTTCAGTGAAGAGTATGAAACCTTGGCAATTTGGACATTGGCCCCACAAGGGATAAAGTCAAATATTATAGACATTAATCCAAATTTTAGAGGGGGATTAATAATAAAGAGAGCTTCAGAGACCTCAACCACCAAGGCCACTAGTTTAACTGTGAATGTGGCCAAATTGGTGCAAAAGACTCCTAAAAGGGAGGAGGCTAAAAAGAAAAGCCTAATGGAGAAGTATAACCTTTTGATTGAACAATACAACAAGATGCAATAGAGGAATGTTGAGTTGCAAACTGAGGTGGAAAGGTTTAGGTATAGATAGATTGTGGAGACATCAAGTGCTCCAGGGACCAATACATTACCTTCCATAGTAGGTTCAGTGCCTCTTGCTTCAATGGTTTCCACACTAGAGTCTCCCAGTCAGAATCCTGCCTTCACCCCTTCTTTAGAGGAAATTGATGAAGAAACAGAGTGCTCTGTTGATCCTACAAAGAAGCAACTCTTGCAAAGAATTGATGAGTTACATGAATCTTTGAGGGTAAGTGATGAGGAATCTCTTTCAAATAAAAAAGAGATTGTTACTACTATTTTAAGGCATTTGAATGAAAAAGTTGATAATAAATTTCTATCTATACATTCTTTATATTCTTTTCTATTAGATGCAATAAATAATATTGATAGGGATCAGGAGGTAGTGATACCATTGATTGAAAATTGGATCCCTAGGGCCAGTGATC
This sequence comes from Sequoia sempervirens, assembly GCA_007258455.2. Taxonomy (NCBI): domain Eukaryota; kingdom Viridiplantae; phylum Streptophyta; class Pinopsida; order Cupressales; family Cupressaceae; genus Sequoia; species Sequoia sempervirens. The sequence goes on from VDFB02373557.1 coordinate 2,225, forward strand.
TGGATGTCATGTATAAGGCCTCAAGGTTTGATACAAACAATAGGCCCCAATCATTAAAGCCTACTCAAGTGTTAGTAAAATCATTGCAAGTTTTCCAGACCTTACCAGATGACTTGATTAGGAAGATTAGAGAGTTAGTGAAGAATTTCAATGATTGGGGTAACACATTGTTACCTGATATAATTGATGAGCAGGGGAAAATTAGGTCATTCCAGCAATGGCAGGCTCAAGCATGTGAGGTCATCAATGATCAAATTAAATTAATTTGTGATGACTCAGATTATGACTTGTTGGTGAGTTGTATGGATAAAATCATTAGTACCAGCTCATTTTTGGAATCTTTTGAAAGAGATGCAAATTAGGTAGTAGTAAAATACACACCTTATAATGCCAAGGTGAATGAGGTAATTAATTTTGACTGGTCAATTGATGAAGAATATCAGGGGTGGGTAAATAAATATTTGACTGAGGAGGAATAAAAGAATGAATTACTAATGAGTGGTAAATCAAATGTTGCGGTTACAACGGCCTCCGGTTTTTCTTTGATGGCGGTCTTGGCGTGGGTTTCTTGTGGTTTTTTGTTGTTGCCTCAATTTTCCCTAGTTGACATGATGAACAGGAATATTCTCCAGGGTGATGGTTGTTGTAATGATTTTTGGAATATCAACAGATGCTTCATTTGGCTGGTGACATTTGTACTTTCTGGCCTGATGCTTGTTTTCTCCTTCCTTTTTTATAAGAAGGATTCCAAGGCCAGAAGTACGGGTTAGCAAGTTAGATAGTTTTTGGTCAAGTCTAGGTGAAGTTACAGAGCAAATTGTAAAGTTTTATGGTTTTAGAGAGAAATACAATTTAGGTTCTAAGTTATTCTATAATCGGTTTTGAATTCATGGGGATTTAATGTTGTATAATAGTACTAGCATTTGTGTTGAAATGATAAATTCAAACTCATGTCTCTCCACTGTACATGCATATCTGAATTTTGAATAAGATTACTAAGGGTTGTTTCATTCATCTCACTATTGTGGTGTATATAATCCTTATTTTATCTTTAATTCAAGGAATTAATTAAAATGCTTGAATGGGATTATAGGCGAATATGTTCTATATAAGGATTTGATAAGTAGTATTGGATGAGAATGCATACTGATGAAATTGTAATGCAATATTGTCAGGAATCTTATATGTTATGTGTTAAATCTATCATAAACCTTTAGATGCTTATGAATTTGACTCATGTAATTGATATATGACACTGATCTAAGTTGTACTTATTTGTGTAGTTCAATAATTGTTTGTCTTTGCCTAGAGCTTGCTACAAATTGCAAATTAATAACTATATTTTACTATGGATTGTGTTGTAGTTATCTCATGCTCCACATGTAGTTGATATTATTGGTGAACAACCAATTTTATTCGATATTATCCTATTGTGTTGAGCTATTCAATGGGATTATCTGTTATGTGTTAATGTTGTTTATGATATTGGTGTAGAGGTTGTAAGCACATTAATGGATCACCCTCCCAGGTCTTGCAGATCCCAAAGTGTAGGAGGATTTTTAAAGTCCTCATCAGTTGGTCTAGGTCCTTCGAGCTGCCCTTGATTGGAATTGGCAATCCCATAGGTAGATTAGAAGACCAACCTGGTTACAATGTAAAAAACAAACCAACACCCTCTACCTTTAACCCTAAACCCTAAACCATTAACCCTTAAACTCTAAACCATTAAACCGTCTACCCTATGTCTCTCTCCCACTCTAAACTCTAAACCTTTCCTTGTATTATTTTATAATTTTTATTATTCTTATTTATTTTCCACTTACATTAACAAATACACATACATATGCATTTACTCTTTTCATTTATTTCTCATGTAGTTTAATAGTTTGATCAATTTCATATTATATGTGTTGAAGAATTTAGAATTTCAATTACATTAATTTATGGATATGTTGTATCTATAACACTACAAAACCATATGCTCTTTGCATTTACACTTGCATTTAGAAATACACATTTATATACATAGATATAGATTTCTTTAATGATGTTGCATTTATTATTCTAGGAGAGAATCCAGTAATTGCATTTACATTTACATTTAAAAATACATATACATACATACATACATACATACACACAAACATACATACATGCATACATACATACATACATATATATATGTGTGTGTGTGTGTGTGCATGTGTGTGTATGTATATCATTTATATTTAGTGTTCAAAAACAACCCATTAGGTCTACACATGGATAAAAAATTATAAAATTAGATCTCCCATACATGTTTTGTTGAAACCTAGGCTTGAACCTCTCATTTCATATGCTTTTCTTCACAAAACTTTTGAGGACAATAGCTATACCTTCTTTATTTATCATCCTACGCTCTATTCATGCATCCAACAATTACAAAATTATCCATGGGGACTCTTACACAAGCTATAGTAATCACAAAAAGTTTAAGAGCCCCTTTATATCATGTTTGGACTACAAAACCCTCAAAAATAGGGTAATTGGACTGCATGCAAAGAAATGAAGCTTTCTAACTCAAATCAATGCCTTAAGCCCTCAAATCAAATTCAAATCAAATCTAACACATATCTTCATGACCTGGAATTGATTTCATATCAAAATATGGCTGCATGTGACCGTATAGTGCTACATAATAGGAAAAATATAGAAAATTTGAAGAGAAACATAGATTTTCGAATGTTAAGACCTTGTATTTTAAATCCTCAACCATCAACAACCATTACAATGATCACTTTATGCCTTTAAAGGCCTTTACACATCAACCACTGAAAAACCACCTCTACAACTGACTTTTAATCTTTTATGATCATATGAAACATAAAACACACTAATTTCAAGGTTGTTAACATCATTATTGAAATGTTTTAATTTTTTGATCTTTCAAACATTAAAAAAACATCATTAAATTAATTATGTAATGGCATAAAAATTTAAAAAATCATGAATTAATTATGTAACCACATAAGTCAAATATAATTCTATCAAGAAATTAATATTAAATAGATAATATAATCACATAACTTATACATTTCAATGTCATTGATCTTCTTCTTCATCCAACTCTTTGTATGTCTCATTCGATCCAGATTGGACATTGTAAGGATTGGTCATATCATCATCATCGTCATCATCATCGATATCAGTTTCGATAATGTCATCATCCACACGGATATCATCTTCATGAACATTAACTCCTACATCATCATGATCTAGTTGCTCCTCTTCGACATCTTTTTCAGGGACATCATCAACTAACTGTTGATTCTGATCATCATCTATATCATCTTCTAGTTCTTTGGTATCTTCTTCTTCCACCACATTATACTTTATCGGCCTTCCTCTTGGATCATGTCTAACAACAAATGACCAACCCGGTTTCCCTGGAACCTTTGAGTAAAATACCTACTCACATTGGCTTGGAAGAACATAGGGCTCATTTCTAGCTCGCTTGATCAACCTTGTATTACCCATGGTAAATCCATTATCATGTTCAATAACAATTCTCTCAGGATCATTTTCATTCAATTATATCTTGTACCATAGGACGACAAACATAATTAATCTGAAGGACTTAAAGTCACACTCAAGTATATCATCCAAAATACCGTAGTATCAATTTTTTGAGACTTTCTAGATGTATGTCACTTCTAGATGAAACATTAGTCAAATCGAAGACTGATGTAGCTATGGCCTAGAATCACAAGTTTTCTTTCCATATCATCCAACATTTTGATTCACAAAAATTTATGACCATTGCACCACATAGCCTTTGTGGTGTTTCAATCTGCAATATGTCAAACATGTAAAAATAATTGCGTTGTTAGTTGGTAAATATATTTATTCTTGGCCTAATGTATGTAAAGAAAAAAAAACTCAACATATATATACATCAATATAATTGAAAATAATTAAATAATATGGGTGATTAATATATTTATACGTACTTATTTATCTCTTAAACTATATGCTAAATCAATTTCCCTTTGTGTAACATTGGAATCTCTATTACGATGAGCTTCTTTAACCAATGAAGCCACACCCTTCCCATGGGTAGCAAGGTGACTCACGGAAAGAGTCCCAAGTGGCAAGAGAAAACGAGTTAGCAACTTAATGTAAAAGTTTTAATAAGTTATCTATATTATTCTCAAAAATATGTAAGAATAGAATTTAGAAAAATTCGAATGTAGTTTCCAAACTTACTAGGTTTGTTTAAAAAAAATATATATATTTGTGAAACTTTGAAATTTCAATGCAAAGAGTACTTAAATTTCAAGGGAAAAAATAAGTAGGTTCCTGTCTGACCACCCTAACCACAATAAAAATAATAATATTTTTTATAATATTTTACATATAAGTGGAAGACTCATGTCCCGATGTGATGCATATTTTTTGTATTTTTTTTCCAAGTAAATAATTAGTTATGAATTTTTTATTACAACTTTTAAAAAATATAAAAAACTCGTACGTCTAACCACCTTAAGAATGTGACGCATGTTTTGGATTCAAAAAATGTGATACCATTTGAACGCTATAGATGTTTTTCAATTAGTCTATCAATCAGGACTTTAGTCATAATTTGAATAGAAAATGAATAATAATTACTTATTAAATTCAAAGTAAAACATAATTTATATTGGTGGAAAACTGAGAATCTCCTTTAAAAACCCTTTTTGTTTCATCAATTTTGGGTAAAAAAAAAGTCGTTAGCCAGATACCCGTCATATTGCCACTTTTTGGCCCATCATGATCTTGCACATACCCCCATGTTAATGCATGACCAGATTGTTGACATCGTTCAATCCATACCGTCATCCAATCAAGATTGTTGGCGACTTACAAATGTAGTGCATCCCACTCTTGACCAAAAAAATTGAATTCACAAATGACGATAATTAGTTAAATACCACAAGATACCACCTTAATTTATACTGATGTATATTGAAGATTAAAAAATTAAATAAGTACAATATACATAAAACTATATGTGTTCGTATTCCAATTAATCTCCATGACCATCTTATAATTACCTCACTTTCCCTCAATCTACCCTTCCCTACTAGGTACCCTTCGAATTTGTGCCAATGGAGTTGGGATCCCAAATGTGATCTACATGGATCTTTGCTGAAAACTTAGGAAGATATTCACTAATGTATACCATGGTCTAGTATACCATATATCCCTCCACCATAGAACGCTTAGGATGTGCTTTTTGTCTAACCAAATCCTTCAAAAATTTCAAGTGCCTCTAAATAATTTTATTGACCTTGTGTAAAATAATGTGTCCAATAATAATCTCCTAACTTGTGGCGAGGTAGTGTTCTGTGCATTGAAAAATGCTAAAGGTAGACACTTTTTGCATTTCACACATTAGACGAGGAATTTTTCTCTTCCAATAATTTATATCTTCTTTATGGATTTCTTTAGATGACAACCATCTACAAGTGATTCAAGGCACAAATATATTAACGAGATTTAACAAAAATATACAATATATGACATAACAAGTAAAACAAATGAAAATTATAAGATGTATACAACGAATTGAACAACTCTCACTACTTACCTCATGTATTTTCCAAAATCATATATATCTTGCGTGACATTGTTGTCAAATTTGTCTGGGAGAGATAGAGGTAGAACGTAATGCAACAATTATAAAATGATCTTTTCATTATTTTTCCAAAAGTAGTAAACACAATACACTCAAAAGTGCATGCATTATACAAGTGTATATAATATACCAAAATAATTACCTTAATGAAGGTATGTCAATCATGCGTTTTTGTCCCTAACCCAAATTCACCTTTCTTTGTTATTATATTGTTTATGTTCGCAGCAAATCCTTTGGGAAATCGATTTTTTCGTATGACTTATTTTATAGCATTGCTTTCTTGCTCTGTTAATAACTAAGGAAGGGCACTTATATTAATTTGGTTTCCATCGCTATTTAATTGAATGACATTTTTCATTGCATGATTGGCTTCCTGAATGTCACTACAAATTTTGACAATTTTTTCTTTGTCATGCCTTCCATCCAATATTTTCCATAACATTTATGTTATATTCTTTCCGATATGCATTGTAATGTAACAAATACACACTTAGTAGCTGCTCATATAGGGCAACCTACTAAATTGTATAGGATAACTTTTCGGTCCCTATGGTTACCATTAATGCCTCGGGACGACCTTCATGAAGCATATATGTTAAACAAATAACCACAATCATTGTCAATTACAACATGAGTAAACACAACAAAATATATAAAAATATAAATTCAAAACATATCATTTATGATGATAAACAATTTGATCTGATGTATAACCTTTACGATTAATTCTATTATATTCCAACTTCCATATGTGAGGTGTCATTCTTCGTGGTTTTCATGTAGTCTCCTCTTTCCCATTGAAAAGATATTTTTCAATAGTTCGATACTTATGATTTCTATGGAGGAAGTGCCTATACTCATCAAACACCTTTCCTAAACTTGTTGAACGATGAGATTTCATCTTTGGACCACAAATTGGACATGTAAATTTTCCCTTTGTTTGAAGACCTACAAGATCATATATAATTGGATTAAATATGTCAATTTTTTTAATTATATATAATGAATAGATTATTTTAAAAACATGCATGATATCTACTTCATCAAATTAAATATTGTTAAAGTGTAGTCGAATTTTATAACATACCACAAAAATGTGTTAGCCCTAGGATATCATGAATTGTCCATACAAGCATTGCATGGAATTGAAATTGTCTTTGTCCTATTGGTCTAGAGACATCATACAAAGTGACACCATTCCATAACTTGAGTAACTCGTTGATAACAGGCTCAATATATACATTCATATCTTTAACTTAGTACTTACCAAGTTGAATGAACATAAACATTACATAATTATTATAACCATTTTATTGTAATATATATAAATTAGTGTACATGACTATTGAATGAAAAAAATATGTCATTATGCCAAAAATAAGACAAATGAGATGCTACTACATTAAAGAAAATTGATGTAAAAAAATACCTGGAACAATCATTGACAACATTATGTGCTCCCTCTTTATTGACATCCATGGAGGAACATTATTGTTGATAACAAAAAAAGTTACATTGAGTAAATATATCTCAACTCTCCAAATGGATTGACACTGTTTGCTCCCAATAAAAGCCTGAGGTTACGAGGTTCTTTAAAGTGTGGCCATTTTTCCTCCATGTCCCTAAATGCAGAACCATTCACAGGCATTCAAAGAATTTCATCTCCACTTCTATTCCATGCATGGTAATCCATAAATTGCTCTAAGCTTTCGCACCTAAATAATCGTTGCATACATGGAATAATGGGAATATAACGAAGAACCTTGCGAGGCACCTTTTTTGTTATTGATATATTCGATATCTACTGATATGACATTTTGAGCATTCTATTGCAAATTCCTGTTGTCTACGATATATAATATGATCATTGGGACATGCATCTATTACTTGATACTCCATTCTGATATCTTTCATAATGGCAGATAAATCTTGTTATGAGTGAGGTAAAATATTTGATGGTGGTAACAAAAATTCACCAATCAATCTACAACAAAAAATAATTTGTTAATATAAATAATGTTAATGGTACATATTTCATCCTTTATTTACTAGTGATGAACTAACAACAATTAAAATAGATGAAAAAAGATGACATATATGACATACCTTAACATCCATGAGATTGTTATGTTCGATAAACCATTCTTAACCTTCAAATTCAACAACAACAATACAACAGAGAGAAGAGTTGTTTGGGAGCCTTCATAAAGGGGCTCGTATGCCTTCTCAAGTACAGGTAAATCATGAACATCATCAAAGTCATCTTGATCATCCTTATTAGCTCTGCCGTTAAATGTGTCATGGATCAATGTATTTGTACCATCATCTTCAACTGTGTTTTCTAGCCAATGATCATCTTCTTCCATAGGATCATTAACTTCATCTTTGATATTCATAGCTCCATGTTTTTCCACTTGCAAAACCACATTTTTTGAGCTGTGATAATCCATTTCATCTACCCTAGGGTGCCCCACCTTTATAATAATGATAGGCACAAATAAACCATGATCATGATCAAGTGATTATATATATATATAAAATGTTAAAACGATATAAAAATTTACAAATTCAATCAATATAAACACATATAATGAACAACTTACCAATGGATGATAATCATTCCCCCCTTCCATGTGACCATGCTACTTACAATGTTTCTCAGCTGTTGTGATTAAAAGTCGTCTCGTCTTTAATCCCTTGCAATTAATGTAAGGACAATAATATTTCCCATCACCCTTTCTTTTCAATCTAGCCCACAATCTATCAAGTGTCTCTTCATTTTGTTCTAGACTAATATTATCTGACATGATTTTTCTTTACCAAACTTGACTATTTAGATATTCAAAATTTATCAAATTCACACTCCAATAATTTTTATTCATACACAGGTAACATAATCTAATAATTATGATATTTTACACCAAAAATTTTTAGCATGCAACCACCCCTGCAAAAGAGAAGATAGTTTGAAGTTAATGACCCCAAAAAACACTTTAAAATGCTAATTCCAAAACTTATTAAATTCTGATTTTACTATGATTTCCAACCATTAAGACTCCTAAAATCAGAATATTGAACTTGATCGAAAACTTCCTATAATGATGGAGGTAGCGAGCTAATAAGAGAAAGTGACCCATTCCTAAGGAGCAACAAGTCGGAATCATCATTGCTAATGCCAATATGGATTTATCCTTTTAGTTAAAGATGCAATGTGTCACTTCTTATGACGAGCTTATCCCTAGGGCCCTCAACATTGAGAGAGTCCTAATAAAAACAACAGAAGCATTAGTAAGAGCATGATTAGGGTACAAACCCTAGCCTCCATAGAAACATAAACAATAACTATAGTGGATTAGTGAGGTTGCAATACTAGAAATATTGAGACATTGTAGGTAATAATAAAATTTTGCAATCTAAAGATTGTAGCCAATAACAAGCACACTATGTAGCTTAGTGACATTTGTAAATGCAATCTATGGTAAGAATAATGATAGTCACTTGAGATGTGATAGTCAAAAAGAGGTTGAGCAGTGACAAGATAATAAAGCTCAAACCTTGCATAGTAAAATGGAGAGTTTAACAATGAGTTTCCTTACCCCCTTGCTAACCTTAAGGGTTTTTCAAATGCTTTTGGTAGTGTTAGACAAGGAAAATGCAATCAAGGAATGACTATCCAAATGATGTAATAGTGGTAATCATAGGTTCAATGTTTCTTCTTAGCCATTAATGTATAATGGAGGTAGTGGATTGCATGTTTGAGCAATGTTTTGAGACTCATCAAAGATAGGAGAATAGTGAATAATACCTTGTGGACTGTGAAGTACTTGTCAATAAGGTTGAAGGATCTTAAGAACTACAATACCATGAAACAATGAGTCCCCTATAGTAAGTAGGCAGTCTATAGGGCATAGTTTGATTTTATAGAAGGATGCTCATGAAAGGAATCTTTAAGTGATAGTGAGTGAGCTATTTGAGATTGCAGCTGAGGGTGCAATACCAAGTCTTAAAGGAAGTTAGCAAAGCAGTAAATGTGTAAGAAAATTAAATCGTACACAACAAACAATTCACAATGTTATCTTACATAATGCCTTGAGTTTGAAAACAAAAATCTCATTATATCTTGATGAAAGTAGTGACCTTAATGGTCAATCATTGGCAACCAGGATTTTAAAACATGATATTGTGCTTATGGAGGCAACATTTAAGCAAGGCGGTGAGTGATGGTTTGGAACAATGGTAGAGTAGAAGAACTTCCTTTATATGCATACTATGTGATCTGAAAGCAAAGATAAGGGTGTAGAAGAGAGATTGAAAGGTGGGATTATGGAACTCAAAGGTTACCATAGAAAAGGATTAAAAGAAAAGGCTAATATCTCGCTTACAAGCCGATCAGGATATAAAGATGTCATACAAAACCTAATTGCATTTGGAGTAATGAATCTGAGTTCCAAAGAGATAGAGTGTCTTTAGAGGCCCGATTTAGGGAGATCTCCACATTATCTAATTATAGGGAAATACATAATTTATTTATTTTTTTAATTAAAATAAAACATTCTAAACCTATATAGGATACATTGATACTTCAAAATCTTCTGAAGGAATTTGAGATTATGCAAATATATGTCAAGTAACATTCATAAGGTTTAGAAAATCTTGATCACTCTCTATAATAGCCCATTAAACATGGGTTGTGCTTGGATGCACTACATAATTGATATAACACAACCACTTTGCGCCTCAACCATAGTTATAGGCTCTTTATTGCAGCAAGAGGTAATCACTCTTCGATCATGCTATAATTACATCATAACTTGTTAAACTTGAGACAACCTGAATGCACCCAATGATGATTGACACCTACATTATACAACCTGAATTAACTACATTATATGAGTGCCTCCGTTTCTATCACAACATAGCCACATTAAACTTGGGTCACACATGAATGCATCCTGTATTTGTTATAGCACAACTGTGCCACATGACCAATAGAGTTATGGATCACATAATTATAATCCACAAGAATCACATTTCCTTGGTTGTGTTGATCTTATGGTGATTCCACACAACAAAATCTGGACATGAAATTCATAAAACCTAATCCTCTAAAAATGAGAATTTGATGAGATGTTGCTTTAAAATATAATTTTCCAAACACCGGAACTTCGTTGACTTCACGGCAAATTCTACAAAAGACAATGACTACCCTCAACTTGGCGATATCTTCTTGAATTTTTTCTAATTTTTCCCAAGAAAATCATCCTTAGTTCTCCAAAAACTGTCTCAAGTAGAGAAAAACACTACTGCAATAAATCAGTGAACTCACTTTTCTTTATGTCGGCCACAATTTGATTTTTTTCTTATTTTTCATGTTTGTCAAAATTTTGATGAAACTCCTAGTCAAAATTTTGAGGAAACCCAAGTTTGTTGAAATTTTGACAAATGTCGGGGATAAACTTTCAAAAAATTGGAAATTACACATCAAATTTTACAAGCACCTGACAAACATCAAATTTTACATATTTTGTTGGACAGTTTCGTCATATTTTGTAGTCAAATGTATTAGTGATTATCGGAAACTGGTTTACATCTCAAAACCCAATGGGGGCATGTCCAGGAATCTGCACCAGTTTTAGGGACTTAAACAAAGCATGTCCCAAAGAAGATGATTTCCCATTTCCCAACATTGACATGATCATAGACATGATGATGTGTCATGAAATGCTTTCCTTGATGGAAGGTTTCTTGGGATATAACCAGATAATGATTTCTAAAGAAGACTAGCACAAAATAGCCTTCACTTGTCCATGGGGGACTTACTACTCGAATATGATGCCATTCGGCTTGAAGAATGTAGGAGCAACATACCAAAGGGCCATGACATTAATTTTCCATGACATGATCCATAAAACTATCGAAGATTATGTTGATGACATACTAGCCAAATACAAAAATAGGAAGGATCACATAGCAACCTCAAGTGCCATTTTTGAGAGGCTGGAAGAATACAAGGTTCAATTAAATCCAAAGAAATGCATCTTCGACATACAATTGGGAAAGTTGCTAGGATACATAGTGTCAATGAGAGGTATTGAGGTAGATCCAGTCAAAGTAAAAACAATCCTTGAGATGGAGGCACCCAAAACATTGAAACAATTGAGAGGTCTCCAAGGTAGGCTTCACTCCATCCAAAGGTTCATAGCACAACTGGAAGATAAACATAATCCATACTCTCACCTACTTCACAAGGGAGTAGCGTACAAGTGGGATAACAAGTGTGAAGAAGCCTTCAATAAGATCAAAGAATATCTTCTTACACCACCAGTCATAATGCCACCAATCCCAAGAAAGCCATTAATTCTCTATGTCAACAACAACAATAGCCCTTGGAGCTCTCCTAGTTCAGCACGACAAAAACAAGACATAAAGGGCCATATATTACATCAGCCGCACAATGGTTGGGGATGAGTTAAATTACTCATTAATTGAAAAAGCATGTCTAGCAGTAGTGTTTGCATTGCAAAAATTTAGACATTACATGTTGGCACACAAAATAAAACTCATTGCCAAAATTGACCCTCTCAAGTACTTACTATCAAAACCAATGCTCACTAGAAGAATGGCCAAATGGGTCATGATACTATCAGAGTATGAAATTGAATACGTAGAATGGAAATAAATTAAAGGAAAAGTCATCGCAGATCAACTTGTAGAAGCACCAATCTATTCAGAGAATCCTCTCATCTCAGAGTTTCCAGACGAATCCATCTTCAATCTCAACATAGACGACCACTAGAAACTTTACTTTGATGGCTCATACACATAGCATGGATAAGCAGTCGATGTCTTATTTATCACCCCATAAGGGGACTGCATACCTAGATCATATAAATTTACATTCCCCTGCACCAACAACATTGCAAAATATGAGGCTTTAACCATAGGTCTTAGAATAGTAGTGTAGTGGCACATCATGGCCCTGAGAGTATACATAGGCTCTAAGGTAATATTAAACCAAGTGAACGGTGAGTACCAGACTAATGATGATAAGCTCACTCCATACAAGAAACTAGCGGACTCTCAAGGAATCCTTTATCAAGATCACATTTGAACAGATACCCAAAGCAAACAACAAAGCAACAAACACCATGACAATGATTGGATCCCTACTAGACATCCCTCACAATGTCCCAAAATATGAATTCTTGGTAGAGCAGCTTCTCGTGCCTGCATTTGAGGTACTAGAATAAGAATTTGTGTGTGAAATCATTGGTCCCGATGATCTTGGCTACCATGACATCTATACCTACCTACAAATATGTGTCATACCTGCTAACTTACCTTCAACCCTAAAATGAACCTTTGTAAAAAGGGAATCCTGATTCGTCATCCTAGGAGATACCCTGTATTATAGGAGCATAGAAGGAACCCTATTACATTTTTTAAATGTTGAGGAGGCATTAACCGCTTTAACTGGAGTACATAACCACATCTGTGTTCACACTTGAGTGCAATGACCCTAGCCAAGAAATTGTTGAGGATGGGGTATTATTGGCCTACAATTGAAAGAGAGGAATATGACTACGTCAGAAGGTGTCTACAATGTCAACAACATGGAGACCTCGTCCATGCTCCAACTCAAGAACTTCATCCCATCATCACACCATGACCCTTTTCATAGTGGGGACTCGATCTCATTGAAAAAATCACTCCCACTTCATCTAATGGCCACAAGTTCATCATAACCGCCACTAAGTACTTTACCAAGTGGGTGGAAGCCATACCCATGACATATATAACCATGAAGTAGATATCAAAGTTCATCTTGAACTATCTCATTTGCTATTAGGGTTTCCAACAATCCAATATCTTAGATAATGGGACACCATTTAAGAATTAGGATGTCTGTGACTTTGTAAAAAAATTAAAATCCAACATCGCTTCTCCACCCCATACTATCCCCAAGGCAATGGCCAAGTAGAAGCCACAAATAAAACCATTTTAAAGATCCTCAAGAAAATAGTCAATGACATAGGTCATGACTGGCATCTTCAGCTCAATCCCACCCTTTAAGCCTACCGAACCAGCATCTGCACACCCACCAGTGCCACCCCCTTCTCCCTAGTCTATGGTTCAGAAGCAGTACTCCCCATTGAGATTGAGCTCTCGTCACTAAGAGTATCACTACAAAACCTCATCATGGATGAAGAGTATCGAGTATCAAGACTGAATGAGTTGGACCTATTGGATGAGCAACGTATAGATGCTTTAAATCATTTGCAATTCTATGAAAATAGACTCAAGAGGAGCTATAACACGAAAATCAGAAGCAGGACTTTCCAAGTTAGAGAACTGGTACTAAAGGAGAATCAAAAGAACGTACCAAATCCAAATAACAAAAGAAATTTTGAACCCAATTGGTTGGAACCATTTGTTATCACAACAAGCTATAAGTTAGGGGCATATCAGTTATCAACACCTGAAGGGGAGCCTTTGCAAAATCCCATGAACAACTCTCATCTCAAAAAAATTTATGCCTCATTTTTCAAGGTATAGAATGAAAAATCCAAAAAATCAGAAAATATCCTAAAAAAATAGTTACCCTGATGGAAACCTAGAAAACAGGCATCTTGGTGACAACAAAAAAATCAAAAAGAAAAAAATCCAAACAAATAAGAAAAAGGATTAAAAAAAATAGTAAAGAGAAAAATCGTCCTCTAGTGAAAACCACTTCATTGGCACTTTGGACAAGTACCTTGGTGAAAACCTGGCAAAAAGGCACCTTGTGTAAATAAGCACTTTCCATCCACCAAGATCTTCACGAATTGTTTTGCATCATCCATCCAATACATTTCCATCATACACCACATTCAAATGTCCATCCACCACCCATCCATTTGACATCTGCATCATATCTTGGTCTTGTGTTTGTATCATGATCCCTCCTAGTATTACTCGGCCCATCCTCAAGGTCAATTTATCCTGTCTTTACCAGAGTATTCTATTGCATCACGCTGGGGGAATGTTCTCATTAGGATCGTATTCATGTATATTCCTGAAGTCCTAAAATCTCATAAAATCTAAAAATATCAGAAAATCCAAAAAACCCAAAAAACATAAAAAAATCACCAAAATCCAAAAACACTCAAAACATATCAAAATCCTAAAACGGGTCAAAAAGTCATTCGAAAAGTCAAAAACAAAGTCATCTTGTTGAACTATGGGTCTCTAAGCCTTGAACATAAGTAAGGTTGATCTTTGATCATCCCCCAAGACACTTAGGTCAGTTCTTTAGGAGTCTATCATAATAAACTGACATCTCATCATGTATATCTTCATCCATAAATCAGTCAAGTCATTAGTCAAACTACATGGTCTCTGCCTGTATAATGTAGGAAAGGATAATCTGTTGATCATCCCTCAAGGCCCCTAGGATAGGTCCTTAGGTTAGTCTCTTGGTCAAAATCTTAGAAAACCCCAAAATATTGGAAAATCGAAAATGAAAACATTTGAAAATCTTGAAAAATACCAAAAATAGAGTCAAAACATTGCAAAACTCCAAAAACATCTAAATATTTAGAAAAATCCATCCACCTCATCTTGCTTTCACTCGCAATAACATCACTCATAATAAACGATCCTCATCCTCAACCTTTGGTGAGACAATTAGAAACAAGTCTAGTAGGTGAAAAAGTGAAACCAAAAAATGTCAAGTCTCAGGTGTAATTCAGTACGTAAACAAGTTGGTCAACTCTTGGTGTCAATAGCCCATCATCCAATCAGTCCCATATCAATCATCTGATAACATCATGTTTTAGGATGTGTCCTTGCTACAATGGGCATTATTTATCAAAAAGGACACTTTGGATAAACAAAATGACATGCCACATCCACTAATATGTCCTAGGATGTATCCTTCCTACAATGGGCATTATCTTTTAGCAATAGTTTTAGTTCTTATCCTTAAAAACCCATTTCCTTTTGGTTAGCGTATTGAAGAATATTAGCTTGTTTGTTTACTTTATCTTTGTCTTTTGACTTATCTCTTTGCGCTCATTCCAATAACCTCTCGATGATGTCCAAACAAATGGATTTAGAGAGATAGGAATGGGGCAATGATCATTATATTTTGTCTGCTATGCTTGTTGGACATTCTTGTAATATAACTTGGTGAATACTTGCTTTGTTAGATATGTATGGAGGGTGTTTTAGGCAGCTTGTTGACTATTGCATTGATAGGTTATACATTTCCGTGTTTTTGGTCCAAGATGTTTGAAACTTCTAAAGTGCATCCTAGCAAGGTTTTTGTATGTCAGGTGTGAACAAGAATACTCCTATCTATTTTTCAAGACAAATTCCATCACTCTAAGTGCAATGACATCTTGGTCCTTTATACCTTGATGCATCATGCTTATTCATGTTATCAAACATAAGGTAAGTGACCCTTTTAAAATCCCAATTCTTGGTAAGAAAACCATCTATTTCTCATCATCATCATCTCTCATAAAGTTGGCTTGTTGGATCCTTTTGGCATCACCTCATTTCTTCTTTTCCACACTAACATCACCTCATGAATAGTTAATCATCATTTCCAATGCATCCATCCTGCATCCACAAACCATCAGTATTCTGCACATCATGTCACATGCATGTTCATCATCATAAAATAGGTCTTTTAGTCTAAGCATCTTATAAAACCATACATTTGCATAAAACATCCATTACATAATCATATAAGCATTAACACATCATCCATCATCACATCATATCATCATTTAAGTTGTTTAGGATAATATAGATTGGTTATTCTAAGCATCTTGAAAACATCTCAGTTACATCATCATCATAACCATCCATCTTGAACCTCTTTATCGTGAGATTGACCCTCAAATCAAATATTTTCGCTCAATCTCTCGAGGGGGCAATGTACTAGTGTACTTCTTTCCACTGGGGCATCCGAAAAAATTAGAATTTTTTTGAATTTTGATCGTGGCAAGTTTATCCTTTGAACCAATGCAACAAGTACATTGCTTCAAAGAGGGGGAAAATGTAGACATACAAAATTAGCATTATTCATATTCATCCACTCATTAAATAAATCAAGTTCACTAAATCCATTCATCAAATAAATCAAGTCTATTTAATTCAATCTCTAAAGGTCATCCATTTAAATTAAATAAATCAACTTTGTTTAAATTAAGCCTAACACCATCCTTTTAATTAAATAAATCAAACTTTATTTGATTAAAATCTCAAAATTCATATTCCTCCCTTTTTATTTAAATAAATCAAAGTATCTAAGTCAAATGGGTCAAAACCACCTAATCCCTCACTAAATTAATCTAATCATGATTAATCTAATCTAATCACCCATCACATCCTCTAGCTTTTCCCACTTGCACAAATAAGGCATTTTAATTCATTTATAAAATCCTCATTTTCCCTCAACAAGGCATCTTTGGAGAATATTCCCTCAAGTTTGAATTTCAAAACAAGTTGACTTGTCCCTTCCAACATGGCAATAACTCCCTCTTACATGTCCCCCACTTGGCATTTAAGTCTCTTTTTCTCCCTCCAACAAGACAATTTTGAATTTGAAAAGGCCAACTAATCCCATTTATTGGCACATTGACCAAAACTTGCACATCCTCCATCCACTCACATTTGGACAAGTGGCTCCTTCTTATTGGCTAAATCTTTATCCCAAATTGCTCTCTTTTGGGCACTCTTTCAACTTGAGATTCTATAAATAGAAGGCTCATTGTTCAACAATCCATCCACAATCTTCATGCAAAGTTACTCTCTTCAATTGGGAGCTAATTTTGTCCACTTCATAGCATCTTCAACAATCTTCATCATTTGAGCTTGTCAAGGATTGGGAAAGGGTTGCTTCTTACAAGTGACACCAATCCACTATGGAATAGGTATATTCCATGTCTCTACATGTCTTTTGATCCTTTTTGTTATTTTTTTGCATTTTGGAGCATGATATGCTATTTCATAGGATAATTTAACAAATTTGCATATAACTAACCCATGAAAGAGAGTTTAGAGTGTGTGCAAATTTTGAAGGGTGCTCACAGGTTTTATGTGAGAACCCTAAAAGTAAACAAAACAACAAGTGGCCAAATATTTTATGAGGGTTGGCATGGGAAAATTCACCCATCCAATCCTCAAACCTTTCCCTCCTTTGGTGCATCATCATATGAGCTAGTAAATTCAAATTCAAAAAGGAGTAGCAATAGTTAAACCATAACTTGACACATAAGTTAACTATAAGCTGAAATAGTTGGATTAGTTGGTACTTCCATTTAACCATAGATGATTGAAATTCAAAGATTCAATCCAAAGATGATCATCTGAGACATAGACTTTAATTTTTTGGGGAAGGTCCTCAAATTTCCAATTAAGCCACAAAAAATAATAAACTAGCATTAGAAGCAACATCTACTACTTTGTTCCCCTCTCTAAAAATATGGTGAAAAATATATTGATCAAAGGTTTTTATCATCCTTTTTGAATCATCAATCATACTCTTACTATTTCAAGGGGCCTCCACAACACCTTTAAGTGAATCAATAATCAACTTGGAATCTCATTCAATAATAACTTTTTAAAAACCTATTTCCTTTATCCACTTTAATTCCCACCAAGCTACAACTACTTCTACCTCATTACTAGTAGCTATCCCCAAACATTTTGCATAGCCCTTGATACATTTACCCCTATGGTCCCTTCACAAACTACTTGCAACCTTATCCCTCAAGTTACCCTTTGAGCAACCATCAAAATTTAACTTGATCCAACCTTCCAATGGAGGAGACCAAACAATCATTCTTCTACTTAAGATATTAGTCCAATTTATTTTATTCAAGTCTTGTTTGATTCCCCAAGTCTATTTTATTCTTAGATATTTATAGGTCAGCATGATCTTGGAGAGGCCAAAGATATTTGAGTTAATATTATCCTAAAAATTTTGTTTCATGCCCAAGAAGAATTCCAAGCTACTTCTATGTCGTTCTCTATATATTGTGTTATTTCTTTCTTTCCACTTATTCTCAAGAATATAGTTAATTTTGGGTGTGATTCAAGCATGCCTAACATTTAACAATAGATGTTTTGTCCCCAAAGGTAGGTAATAAAGCAAAAGAAAAATTGTGTCTATTTTTAGATGTTAGATATATAGAAGGGAACCAAAAGAAAAACAAGGAAAAATAGAGAAAAATAGTTAGAAAAGAGAGCAACCAAGGCTATGGTCTAAAGAAATAGATAAAGAGATATCATCCTCTATGGTTTGAGATTATTTCCTCACATGTGTGGAAAAAGTATCTTGCATGAGAGAATGAATAGATCCAAGATAAAATAAAAGTAAAGAGCTATGTGGGAGTAAGAGATAGATAAAAAAAGATAGAGAGTTAGTGATATAGTATAACTTTATTAGGAAAGATAAAATACTAGATCCAAGATTAAAATCAAGTAAAAAAGAAGTGTGGGAGTAGGGTAGAAAAGGAGGGAGGGAGAGGTAGGAGAGGGAGGGAGAGGGAGAGGGAGAGGGAGAGGGAGAGATTTGTAGTGATATAAAACTATAACTTTATTAAGAAGATAAAATCCCTACATAACAGCTCTTGCATGATTAATTTTTGAACAAATATAGTTAAAAAAATATGAAATGGAAAATGAAGAAACATGTAACAAATTATCATGTGCACAAGAAATTCTTACTACATTTTTTCATAGCCTTGATTTCATATGACACTTGATTGAAATACATGGTTCCTTGCCAAAACTCAATTAAATTTAATTTAATACATCTAAACAAAATAAATGAAACATTAAAAATAAAAGGAAATTTAAAAACTAATAAGAGTCTAAAATTAGATAGAAAAGAGGGAGATAAGTTCTAGCTCAACTACTTTGTTAAAAATATTGTGCAATATAAATCTAGTGGTTCTAATTTAATCAGTAATTTTATAGTGTAATTGTACTCTCCATTCGTCATTGATGTCCAGTAAGTAGTTGTTATTGGTAATGTCATGTCGTTGTGGTGATTTTATGATTTAATATAATTTTAAAGTTATGAAATAACATTAATATTATGCTGGGATTTAATTAATAAAGTTAATTTAATTATAGGGTTACTTGTTTTATTTGGAATTAAATAAAGAATTACATTCAATAATAAATGCTAATTTAATTATCTTTGGTTGTTTGTTATTGAATGTAATCGGAATTGATGAGGAAATATAATTATCATTTAATGATTAAATTCAATTAATAAATTTAATAGTATTAGAAAGGATTAAATATTAAAATTTCACTTAAGTTTGAATGACGGTAAAAAAAAAGAAAAAGAGAAAAGCCAGTGAAAGTTTGGTACCTAATTTAATTGATAAGTTAATAATGTTATTATGGTAAGCAAGGTGATAAAATAAATTCTACTAAAATATATTATTAATGTTTAAAATAAATACTAACTATATTTGGCTGGCAAACTATTGTAACGGTGGGGAATTGATTTTGGATTTGTAACTAACCGTGAAAAGGAGTTTCAGTGGGGGAAGTTGAAGGGAAGCGATAACTACAACACTTGAAAATAACTATCATATAGCAGGGAGAGGATGATATTTGGGGGGGAGGCGAATATTCACGTGGGAGGAGATTGGGTAATCCTGCAAAGAGAGGGAGGGGCGTTCTGCTTCGAGTGCCTGATCACAAGTCTTCATCCTCGCAGTGGTGGAAAAAAAAGAAGAAGGAGAAAGGCGAGGTGCAAATACACAACTTATGAGTAAGAGAATTAACCCCAAATTTCTTGTTGCAAAGAAAATTCCAATGCAAAAGCTCCATTCCTTTAAACTCAATAGTTATTGATTGTGAACATATTTGATCATTTCTAAAAATCGGAGTAATCGACATTTATTGTTGGATCTGCGATCTAAAAATTTTCCCAAATGATTAAAGTATCATCCACAGGTCAGTAGCCCTATCCTACTGACTAAATACTGAACTTATTGTCAATTTGATAGGCAATATTACATAAGCTGGTTTAAGTAGGTTGATAGTTTTGAGATCCTTGCAATTCACTGTTTAACCCGATGTCATATCTCCCTTCATTACGTTTTGACAATAATATCACATAGTTTTTTTTATCTCTTACAATGTGTCTCTGCTAGCCGTGTGGATATGGAAGTTGTAGAGAATGTGAAATGGGCTTTATTTCTCTTAGGTCACGTACTCTGTCCTGTGAATAACATTTGGGATTTGATGAAACAGTCTTGGTCGTTGCCCTCCTCTTGATAGCTCTGTTTTGTCAATCTTTCCTTTCTAGCCATGACTTCTCGAACCTGCTGGTCACAGATTTGTATCTTCCAAATTTTCCTAGATTGAAGTTGCATGTATCACCAATAGCCTCCCTTAATGGGCATTACATAGTCGGCTGAAGGTGGTCTCTTTTGGCAACCTGCCACATCTGAAGTACTTGAAAATAGAGTGTTGTAGAGGTTAAATAATCCCTCTGATTCCATTGTTGACCTGTCCCAGCAGAAGCACTTGATCATAATAGGAAGTTTAGAGTTTTAGATAACCCCACTGTTTCCTCTGACAATCTGTCACAGTTTCAGCATTTAGAGTTGAGGCGTTGTACAGAATTAAATAATCACCATTCTCCTTCCCTTCCGTTTAGTGAATAACATGTGAAATCTGATAACAATGCGAGTGAATGGCGTTAGTTCCAAATTCCAATATTCACTTTCTGATATACTTGGCAACCTGTCATAGCCGCAACGCTTGAACATGGTAGGTTTATATAACCTCCTTGCTATTCGAACCCCCCCTCAGGTGTAGCACTTGAACTTGATAGGAAGTTTAAAGATTTACATAACCAATTTGATTATTCTGATAATCGATCACAATTGCAGCACTTGAAAATAAATATTGTCAAAAATTTAACATCCCACCTGTCTCTTTACATTCTGTCTTGTTAATAACACGCGGGAGTTGATAATAATACAAGTAAATGGTGATACTTCCAAATTCCAAAGTTCACTCTCCAATACAAATGGCTTCTCACATTTTTGCAACTGTAACCATCTCAAACTTGGAGGAAGATTGGTGCGTGTGTCTTCTCTGATGCCGTCGATGGGCAGATTGTTCAAGTGAAGAAATTGAGGACCAATGAGCAGATTATTTAATTATCTTGGTCTGCGCAATGTTTCAAGCCTTGTCAGTTACCTCCGTTCAGTCGAAGCTGAGAGAAATTGATGTTATTGGTTACAGTGTTTAGATGAGCTCCTTCGCATAGTCTGGTAATCTAAATTTATATAACCTCCCTGATACCTACACTTGCACATGTTCGCTGCAATTCCCGATTTAAACTTTTAGCTTCACTGTATTCTTTTCTTTTACCATATGGTCTTTCCCTGTGTAACGCTTGTCTGCCCTTGCAAATCTAATGGTTTTATGAAGGTTAATTCGGTTTACCAACTTTTACATCTATAATTCTTACTCATCATTTAATACTCGTATCTTTGCAATACTTAATCCACTGGTGTAAATGCCTCTTTCCACGTTTCTTCCATGACATATTATTCCTTGCCAAACTATATCCTTTCCGCCTGACTTCTTCACTGTCAATTTTGGCAGAATAAGAATATGAGCAAGGGGTTAGGGCTATCATGGAAAATAGTATTAAGTTAATTATTTCTAGATCTCACTAATGGATGTTATGTGTTCCTCCATAAGTATGCTCAAGTCCAAATTGGGGCATCTCACGTGTAGTAATTATCTAAATTGTAATGGTTGATTTATTGTGATTTATGAGTACTTTAGGATTCAACGATATAGTTGCACATGCATAAGATATATATATATATATATATCTAGAAATATAAGACTCTTAATATTAACAAATATCGGAATTTCATGTTTATTGTTTTGATTCAGTAATTATTCATTTAGAAAAAATATTGTAAACACTTGATTGTATCTTCTTGTTGGCATTGTAGATTTACCTTAGATGTATTGTATAAAAATTAGGATATCATCATTATTGATTAAGGTAGATTTGTTAATAAGCTAGGAAAAATGATTCTTTAGGCAACCTATCGATGCAAATATATATTGTGGAATTGTTGTAAAACCTTATCTTTTAATTATTATTATTGCTACCTATCCAATACTCTAGCCTGGCTCCTTTTGTCTGAGGAAACATATGTTCTTTTAGAATATTATTAATCATTGTATCTAATTTAGGAAGGAAAGGTAGGTTAAAGATTTTAACTTGATATTTTATTCAAATGAAAATTTAAAATATGGAGTATATTTTGACCTTTTCTTATATGTTCTCTTATTTGGTAATTTAATTTTTATAGTACTAATTTCGTGATATCTTTTAATTCGTTTATATTCCTGTTAGTTTTAGAATTAAATTAATGTTATCTTAATATCTTTCTCCTCGTATGCTTTTATGTTTGGCTAATGGAATCTTTCATATTATTTTTTTTTAGGACCTAGGAATCGTTATGTGAAATGAACATTTTTGTATAAACATTCATTCCTGTAATTGTTTGACATGAATATTAGTGTAATTGCTTCATGAAGTAGATAGGGATATGTTGAAGATATGAAAATTTTCTTGGTTAGCATAGGTTTATTTTGGTAATGAGGAGAATTGATAATTGTAAGATGTGATTAATTACGTTAGATTAGACTATTCTAAGTTAATACACGGGAATTTCCTTGATAGATATATAATGAGATGATTTGTCGACATATGTTGATGTCATGGGTGTATCAGTTACTTGAGTATTGTTTTGTCTAAGGTGTTTGGTTGTGGACCTTGTCGAGTCTATTGTCATAACCTCCTGGCATTTAAACAATGTTAAGATCAATTGTGAATTCTATTATGAGAGTATTGGTGGATACTAAAATTTAGAGCATTGTTGTTGTAGTTGTATGAATTATTATAAGTTTGGGTTATGGGGTATTTATGGAGATGTCTCGATGGACTGTTCATTGTAAGTGTTTTAAGATAGTGTTCTTAAAGGTTGATGTGTTTGATGGTTTCCTTGTATGGAATTATGTGTGTAAAATGGGAACCTGTATTATTGTTCATGATTGTTTTAATTTCTGTTTGGAAGAGTATGCTTGGGAATTAGTGTCTTGTGGCTTAAAACAATAGATTTTATCTTCACTTCGCAATGGTGTGTTGTCCTTAAATGTTGGTAATGATTGATCTGTAAA
Source organism: Sequoia sempervirens (assembly GCA_007258455.2). Classification (NCBI taxonomy): domain Eukaryota; kingdom Viridiplantae; phylum Streptophyta; class Pinopsida; order Cupressales; family Cupressaceae; genus Sequoia; species Sequoia sempervirens. The sequence goes on from VDFB02373557.1 coordinate 26,118, forward strand.
ATAATGTTCCTTTTTGATTTTTTCAAGTTACTTCTTATTGAATGAATGGATATATTATTAGAATGTTTGGGTTATATAGATTCTTTCGATGTGACTTTTCATGAGTTGATTTTGAGTTAGGGACTTTCTCTCATTTAACTTACATTTCTATATGTTTTCTTTTGCTCTCTACCTAAGTGGCAATTTGGTTAAGGTTATCTTTGTTATGATTGACAGTTCTGCTTGAGTTGTTAATGAGTCAATTGAAAAGTTCTTTGAGTTATGGGTATTCCGAGAGGAGAAAATAGAGGTTTCCCTTGGATGTCCGATTTAGTTCGTATCGAAGTTGTTGATGTTGTTTAAGGGAGTTGTTGATCTTATTTTGATGTATTCTCTCATCATAATTGAATTGAAAATAGTTCTTTAAGGTTTTGCTTTTATTGTTGTCATATTTTCATGGGGAAACCCTAGTGTAACTTTATGAGAATCTTCCAGAGGTTTATTTTACTATTGGTTAATGTTCCCCCTTTTATGTGCCCTTGTTGTGGCAAGTGTTTTGGTTTCATGTTTTTGAAAGGGTTGTATGGTTGAGATTTTGATTATGTATTTAGCAAGATGGGTAATGCCTTACATGCTTCTCTGGTATGATCTAATGTACTTGTTATATTTGGCCCACAGCCTTGGATTTTTTAGTCTTTGTGTTTCGGTATCTAGAGAGTGGCTCTAAGTGGGTGGTCGACGCACAAAGGGGCGCTAGGATAGCCCTCATTAGAGTGAAATTAATAAGTGATAATTTAATAATTAACTAGGGGGTGGGTAGAATCACATTAAAAGGATAATTGATGCCTCGTCCATCGTTTAGTGCTATCACAGGCTAAAGAGAATTGAGAAGGCCGTGGTTCGCAAGATCGTTACCTTGTCAACTCTTCATGAAAGGTTAACGATTCCACATGAGTAACCCTATGGAGCAGTGCCTTGAGATAGGTTGTCAGGAGAGCCATAGATGGAGGCGGCACCTTAACTAGGTTGTCAGGATAATCCATGTAGAGATGGAGGCAGTAGCTTGTGATCAGTTGTCTGGATAATCCATGTGTAGCCATGCGATGACACTCTCCTCTAACACTCCTTATTGATATTTGCTTCTTTGGAAATCCCTGCAGAGTAAGTTCTTTGTCTTGAATTGATGAAACAACAGTTATTTGAGATGATTTTATCTTTGGTGTACTTTGTGGTCTTGTATGATCTCCTTGATATTTGACTTATGACCTTGTACCCTTGTGGTACTGTGATATGATGTTATTGTATTGCGTTATTGTGATTTAGAATTGTGTTATGTTTATTAATGCGGTTTGATTTGGAAGTGTTTTATGATCTTTCTTTGGTTCCTTGTTTACTCGCTATTGCCTTGAGTTATGTGACAAGATTTATGATTCTTGGATGTGGTTGATTATGCCATTGTAATTCCTGAGTGTTATGATACTTTTGTATGATACCGAGTCTTGTGGTTCTCTGCTGGATGTTCTTGGTTGGGGTCCCTTTCTTGTTAGCTCCTAGCATGGTGGGTGGGTCTTCGGACTCACATGGTCATGTGGAACGTGCTGAGCACTCCATTGGGTCCCCAGTCGAGGATCGAGAGGTGCGGATTGGTGCTATTGCAGTGACTCCAGAGTTGTATTGTCTTGGAGCCAGTTTTGATACTTATATTTCTCTAATTATTTGTATCATGGTATCTTGTGTATGGTTTCCATTCATATTTGGAACACTCTTGTATCATTGTACTCCTTAAACATTGTACTGTAATGAAATGTTAAACTTGGTGTAGATATTGACCATGGTAGTTGTTATTCAATGTGTTATGTAATCATGCATATGTTGTATTTATGTGCAGATGGCTTCTTATCAATGAATTTTTCATGCATATGTTATATTTGTTATTGTTAATGATTATCTCTTTGGATTTTATTCTTTATTGATGTTGTATGGATCTAAGTCGTGTAATGACTCTTCGTGTACCCCAGGGGATGTATGTGTTAATGAATCTATTTAATTGAAATTCATGATATGACTTGATGTGTATTACATGTATGTTATGTGTATTTAAAAAAAATAAAAAAATTGTGCTATAATTATTGTGTTATTGTCCTTTGGGGTTCACCTGTAGCGTTACATATAGTATCAATGCATCTAATTTATATAAGAAGAAAATTAATTTTTGAGCATAATGAGTACTTGTAGCTTTCAATGAATGACTCAATTTTTTTTTTCCAAAATAGGCATATATCTAGTGGCACATCTCTATATAAAACATTTGAAAAAATAAATTTATTTTTATAATTCCTAGATGAGATCATGAATTTCAAATAAAAATATCTCAAATATTATCTTTCATAAATATTTATTTGCATTGATTTGGTAATATAAGTATTGATTTGAATTTTTAGTCTTCATGTCATTTGTAATTGCCTAAATTTTGGTGTTTATCACTTGATTTCCATACAACATAAAAAATAAAGTATTACGATTCTTTGAAATGATAAATTAATCTATAAGCATTATACCCATATATGATTTAAAATACCTTAGGTTACTAAAAAATAAGATAAATTAAGTACAATTATATGAAGGAACATATATATGGAAATGGAAATTTAATACTTTAAATAATACCAACATGTGAAAAAGGCTTGTAAAAATCACATGGATATGATTTGAAAGAACAAGTTTAAATTTTAAAAACAAACAAAAGTTCATATAACCATTGACTACATAGAGTGTTAATAGATCAAATTCATTATGATATATCCAATAAGCATATATATAACCTATCTAAAAGATCACATAGGTAGATGTTCAAACATGGTTTTGGTGATAAGATTCTTTATCTCAATATTGAAGACACTAAATCCATCCCTTTCATTGTAGAGAAGTTTGAGATCTTTTGATAAAGCATATGCATGATCTTTGTTGATTATTGGAATATTATCAGGTTTTAAGTATTCCCTATTTAATACTTTGAGATTTTCATCAATTAAAGAATTGAGATACTCCAATGCATCTTCCTCTATAGATCCAAGATGGTCTTTCATATAACATGTTATACATGATACTACTTTTCCATGATTTGCTTCAGCCTTAAAAAACACCATTATAATTTTGTAAAATTTCAAATATGAATATCTTTAAATCAAATGAAATGATCATATGCATGAAGAAACATGATGTTTTGAAAGTTAAATTTTCTAATTTTATAACATACCTTGAAATTTTTCATGTCACCTTTTAATTTAAGGGCTAAGCATAAAATATCATTAAACCTTGTTGGATAATCAATTTCTTTTATAAAATCATTAGAAATGGGTGCATATAACAATAGTATAGGTTGTAAGATCACAACATGAGCCCCAAAGCTCACTTTTCCATTCTCTAAATATTCCTCTAAAGATGGAATACAACCCATAGCAAGTCACTTTGCTTCTTGCAAGTAAGAATCTATGTAAACCTCCCATTGTACATAAACACCATTCAAATTTAATGTTAATACATTAAATTAAATAAATTATTAAGAAAATTTCACATAAAATAAGACTTAAAATGAGTATTAAATCAAATATCCATACAAATTTTAAAAAGGTAAAATTCAAATCCTTTCATAATGTCAAGGAAAACCAACATATTAATATTATTAAGGAGGGCCACATTAATTATATATAGTACAATATAAAAACTAAAATATCTATTATATAGTCAAAATAACTTTGAATATGTTGGTTAACATGTTAATATTTCATTCTTTTTAGCACTACAAATAAAATCCTTACATTAATTTGTATCTTACAAACTCTAGCAAGATAGAATATGTGGATAGACTAATTCACCTCGCAAACTATCTTCCCTATGGATGTAGGCAAACAATTTAACTTGAAATATAGAAAAATATTTTACAATAAAATAATAGTTAAAACTCTTAAAATAATTGTACATGTTTCTTTTGTAAGAAATTGAATGGTGAATTTGATAATTTTTTAGACCAAGTGCATAGATATTATTTTCAAATAAAAAATCAAAATTATTTTTAATTTGGTATTTTGATTAATGGTGTAATTTTAACACTACATCTAGGAATTATATCTTTTACCTTCTTTACAAAGTTCTTAGTCATTTTTCTTCCATCCTTTGTAATTTGATAAGCTGTATGAAATAAATTCCTTTTATTCACTTGGGTTTGCAGAATAAATAATTTTATATGCCTTTTTATCCTAATATGGCTCATCTTATTTTCCTTTGAGTCCATCAAGAGCTTTTGTTTAATAAAAAATAATACATATTTGTTTGGGTCATCGTAATTACCTAGCTTGCCAAATATTTGAATAATTCAAACACCTCCTTTATATTTTCCCACATTTGTAGAATTATTTGAAGTGGAATCACTAATATTTTCTTCATTTAATCTAGGATTATTTTCCTAGTGGTATATTTTATGTGTAGATACAACACCATGGCCTAGTCACATTGTTAGAATTTTTAACTTTCAAATGGATATTTTATTTTATTTAACTCTATAAGGCTAGAAATTATTCTATTTGTAATGAAAGTTCTATATATTTTATTTTCAAAATTTTAAAATTATGCGCTTAATTCATTTTATGTTTACACATAGTCCAAAATGAAGAAAATAGAACTAGAATTTTTATTTGCTTCTAAGACCTTGTCAATAAATTAAGGAATGTTCTTCACACTCTTAGTAGAGTACTACTCAGAGAATGCTACTAGAATATTATGAATAATGGAACCACTCACAAAATTGAACTTGTTTCTCACCACCTTCTTCTTAGTGGAGGGGCTAGATTACTTCTTCATGAGAAAGTATTCTAGCAATATGTAGGGTCATGCCAAGGAATCTTTTTCTACTTTCTTCACCTACCTAGGGAATTTTATTGTTTTATTATTATTATTATTAAAGTCTACTCTATACCGTGGGTCAGCGGAGTAGGCCATTGACACACTTGTAAATGACCCCATTAGCCATTCACACTATGAAGCAAAAGTTGAACTTGAGACATCGAGGGAGAAAACCCTAGGCCCCAACCAACTCAGCTATAAGTGGTGGATCTAAGTAGGGAATGTTATTGTCTTTGATAAAGGGTAAAACGGGTTTTACAGGGACTCAAAACCAAAAATTTTACAACATTAAAGATAGGAAACAAAACTCCAGTAATAAACAGCAGCTGCACAAAAGGTATAGACCGGAGCAAGCAACAGCCAACCGCAACAGACTAGAAAGGTCAAGCAAAAAGAGCTAGTAGAGCAAACAACAAAAAACCGGACATAATTAACCCAGAGTCTTAAGGATAGACTCCATCTCCGCCTTCAAGTTCTGCATGTCATGGACTCCCTTATTAAAAATTTGAATCATCTTCAGAGTAGGGGGAGCCTTTCTCTTCAGATTGGCTCTAGTTCTCTTTGAAATGCCAGCATCCATCTCCTGGCTTTTATCCTTGGTTTCCTCTAGATCCACCACCAGAGACCCCTGTTGGGCTCTGTCTAACTTCTCAATCATAGCATTAATTATTATGGCGTTGTGACTGGCCATACGATTGTTTTGCTCTGCAATTATTTTGATGGTGTTTTTCATTTTCTCAACCTTAGTTTCAATATTTTTATTCATGTCCGCGTGGTACATAGTTTCTTTGCTAAAACAGTGATCTTTTCGATCCACATCTTTCTTTTCAATCACATCAATATTGGCTCCCAACTCCTCCAATTTACTTTGAAGGGCCCAATTTTTTTTATCTTCAGCTCATTAATTTCATTAAAAGTCCATTTCAAGAGTTTGAAATGGGTATCAACACTATTTTTAGCTAAATTCAGAACATCCATAGAGGGATCCCTACTAGTGTTAAAACAAGTTTTATCAAGGTCAAGAGTAACAGGGGAGCCGACTCTAGTAGTTCTATCCAACAACGGGTCGGCACTTGGCTCAGTATTATTGGCACCAGATGCCTCAGAATCTGGGGAATCTTCAGAATTAGAGATAAGGTTTTTAGCCTGGGGTTTCTTATCAACAAGAGTGGTCTTGAGGGAGGGGATTCTCGGTTCAAACTTAGCATGAGCTTTAACAGAAAAAGAGTTAGGGTTTTTTTTCCAGAAAGGACAACAGGGGGGCTAAGGACAGTTCTAGCCAGATTTAAGTTGGGCAAAAAATCTGAGTAGCTGGGTTCAATTTTGTCTTCCTTAGAATCAGGAGGGGCTTCCAAATTAGTAGGGATGCACATTTTTTGGTAATGCTCAGTAATTAATCTAATCAGCCCAGTATGCGGAATAGGGAATCTTCTAGGGTTTTTCTTATGATCATCCAAACTTTTCCTCAGAGAGCAAAAAAGATAGTAGGGGAACAAAACCCTTACCTTGTAGCGGAAGTGGTTGAGCAGAGCAAAGTGATAGCCATAGACCCTGGTGAAATGACCATCCACCGTTATGTACTCCATGATGACCTGTAGGACCTTTCTCGAAAAGGGCTTTTATGGTGTCAGCTTCAAAGTAGCTGTTAGCTAATTTTAGAAGATTCAGCCTTTATTTTTCTTTTTTTGGAAATCTGATAACAACATCATCAGAAAAAACCCTGTCCCTAAAAAAATTCTTCCCATCATTAGAAAAACCTATCAGTTCAGCTATCAGATTTTCATTGAGCTCCACATTCCAACCAAATAGGGTAAGGTTCCCATTATTCCATTTTTTCTCAATAAGGTCTATAGCCTCCTGCTTGGAACCATGGAGCTTCTCCAGGAAAGGAAGTAACCCACCACTTTTTACTTTGTTCCAAGCCTTAAAATTTTTTTTGTGCATCTCATAGCTATCCAGCTCGATTCTTTTCCTATCACCACCCATCTTGGCAAGCATGGTGGGGCAGACACAGTTGAAATATTTACTATAACTGGCCCCGCCAAATCTAAGAACCCACAAAGCGTGCGAAGCTTCCTTGTAGACTAAGCAACTAAGCTCGGTCCCATACAATCTAATGATTGTGATGTGATAAATCAAATATGTCCTCATTAAAGGGATAACACACCTCTTGTCCATGTGATTTATCATAATTCAATAAAGTGCAGACATTAGAACTTAGATCACTAATGTTAAGCCAAGTGCTCATATCATTACTCCTAACTCCTTCATTAGCAAAAAAATCCACAACAAAATTAGCTTCTCTATAAGCACATGTGATATTTTAATTTTTTCAAACTTAGCCAGAGTTAAGATGGCATCATCGATCCATGATTTTATTGTCCATGAGGGGGGAGACTTGCCACATAGGCAATCAATAATATTTTTGGAGTCACCTTCAAGCAAAATATTTTTAAAGTTAAGACTTTGGGCTAAATTTATAATGTGAAAAGTGCCAGTAGTCTCCGCCAAATGATTGGTTTGGGAACTAAGAGGAGAGGTTGTCGCCCCAAGGAAATCGCCAAAGGATTCCCTTATGACTCCACCACAACTTGCCGCCCTTGGATTACCTTTAGCTACACCATCAAAGTTAGCTTTGACCCATCCATTAGGCAGAAAAGACCAACAAACACCCTCTCTATTCTTCTTGGCTTTCTTAGGGGCGCAAGGAAAATCAAGGCTAATATTCCAATCCTTAGCAACTATAAGGTCATAGGACGAGTGTACCACTTTGTTAGAATTGAAAACCATCTAGGAAAAGACATTGACATTTTCTTTGAAGAATCTGAAGATTTTATCAAAAACAATATCCACAGGAGCTTCTTTATCTCTGTAAATTCTATTGTTGCGTTCTTTCCAAAGACCCCAAGCAACATGAGGGAAAGAGAAATCCCATAAATGCCTGAGCAAATAATTTTTTGTTGGGG
>VDFB02373558.1:0-22562 GCA_007258455.2 Sequoia sempervirens
GCGTAAGTCCCTTTGTGTATTACCAGCATATCACAACGCCCATTGAGCTTATCCACACGTCAAGACCTGACAAAAGAAACCTTGGAATCGCCATATGATCTTCTCACAATCTTAGCATACAGGGTGGTTTTTCAAGAGAGGATAAAGTGTCTTTGGACATTTTATTCTGTGTGTTCGATGGATGATAAAACGTACACCAACACTTCTCTATCGCCTATTCTCTTATGCATCAAGGATTTGGAAGAATCACCATTCTTATTTTTCTATGTTTTGGTATTGGCTTTCCCCTATTGAGTGTAGGGGCTTTGAGTTCTATCTGCTTCCTAGGAAGCTCTTCCTTGTTTGTTGGGTTGATGCTCTACATTCACCTTGTCTTCATTAGGCCGCTATATGCTTGCACATCTGGATCTCTTTGTTCAACTTATTGGGTCCTTCAAGGCCACTTTCATAATTTTTTAGCATAAGGTGATCTTGTTGAAGACACATCCGACATGAAGAAAACACATAGATATACGCAATACACAAAGTATACACATAAATACGCGTAAGACACGAAGCATGAAGCATACACATAAATACACGTAATACACAAAGTATACACATAAGACATGAAGCATGCACATGAATACACATGTCATGAAGTATGTTGATGTTGTAGCCGCGGGCTTCATACTTCCAGTGATTTAATTAATAAGCAATAAATTAAATATAGCCGTTGGCTATTTATTTATTGGAGCCGATTTATGAAGAGACACTTCCATTCACATTTGTAATTTATATTTTATTAATGAGGTCGACTTCATCTAAAAGTTTGCCACCTTTTGTGTAAGTCACATCCATTCATTTGAGGCAGACCTTTCATCCATGAAGGACGTGTTGTTTGGCTATCACCACATCGAATCGTATATAAGGGAGGCGTTGTTCTCTTTTATCACCATTCAATTTAAATTCATTCAAGTCAAGTGCGAATTATCTACAGCAGGAGTTCGATACTGCAGATCGATATTATTCTTCAAGGAGATCGATATTATTCTTCAAGGAGATCGACATTATTATTCAAGGAGTTTGATCTTATTCCTTTGATATTGCATCAAGTGTGGTGCTGCTAGTTCGGCCTTCTGATTGGCCTCATTGTAAAGCGAATTGTTGTTCATTATTCAATATATAAGTGATATATTGTTGCTGGGTTTTTCTCCCTCAAGTTGGAGGGTTTTCCCAGGGTATATGCTGTGTCAAATTGTTTGAAATTGTTCTATTTCTGCTTATTTAAATTCTGATCCTAAAACTAACATGGTATCAGAGCGGGTTTAAGCAAGATCGTGATCAGATTTGTATAAGCAGCATGATCTTCCTCTCTTATTCTCATCTTAGTGTGTCTATCTTATCTACGAAAATGGTGAACGGTCTCAAGGTTGAAGATAGACTCGATAGTGCCTCTAACTTCACCTCTTGGAAGTTTAGAGTTCTTATTGCATTGGAAGAAAATGATATCCTCGAGTTCGTGGAGAGCAAGGTACCTGAACCTTCCAATGAGACTGAGAAGACACAATGGAGGAAGAATGGCACAAAGGCCAAGAAGATATTGATTGATTCTGTGAAGGATCACCTTGTGCATATTATCTCCAAGTTGAAGACAGCTAGAGAGATGTTCAAGACTTTGGAGGGATTATATGAGATCAATAACACCAGCAGAGCTCTTGCATTGAGGCGGCAACTTCATCACATCAAGATGGCGAAAGGAGATTCAATCATCTCTTTCTTTATGACGATCACTGAGTTGAAGGATCAACTCTATGCCATTGGAGACATAATTGAAGATCGAGACTTAGTCATGTTGGCACTTAACGGTCTTCCTCAATCTTGGGAGCCATTTATCCAAGGTATCAATGGAAGATCGAAGCTACCAAAGTTTGATCGCCTTAGAGCAGATTGCATTCAAGAGGAATCAAGGTTGGCAACAAGAGGTAATGGTCAAAGCTCTCACAATGAAGACAATCATGTTCTTGCTGCTCAAACTTCAAAGAGGAAAGGAAGAGAAGGGAGAAAAGGTAACTTCAAGAGGAATAGAGACAAGAAATTGGATGCAACTCCTAAATCAAAGAAGGATCTCTCCCATATTAAGTGCTTCAGATGTGACAATTATGGTCACTATGCTAGAGATTGTGCAACAAGACCAAAGCAACATGCTTCTACTGCAGATGTGGATGATGTTTCTCCTCAGAAGGAATCAAGAGATAACTCAAGTGGATTTCTATTTATCTCTACCCTATCAAGCAATGTTCCAACAGATAGTAGCACATGGTTGATTGATAGTGGCGCTTTTCGGCATATTACAAGGTATAGAGAACATCTTTCAGATTTGGAGGAGAGAGAAACCAACATTCAAGTAATAATTGGAGATGATGCATTCTATTTAGTGAAAGGTGTTGGAGCCACCTCTCTTCACCTAGATTTCGACATCCCTCTTCATTTGAGTGATGTCTTGTTCGTACCAGGTATCAAGAGGAACCTTGTATCCATATCGGCTTTGGAGGACAAAGGATATCAATTTGCATTTTCTGAGAGAAAAGCTCTTGCTTGGCCGAAGAACTCTAGCATCAAGACAGCCCGAGTGATTGGTGTTCGGCAAGCGAGTCTATATAGACTTTCCATTCGTCCAATTCAAGCATTGTTGCATGATTCCACCAATTCAAGCGAGCTTTGGCATAGGAGGCTTGCTCACCTTCACTTCAAAGCTCTTCCATCCATGGAGAAGATGGTTACTGGCCTTCCGAAACTCAATCAAGAGCATGATGGTACTTGCAGAGGATGTGCATTGGGTAAGAATACTAAGATTCCTTTTCATAGTAGTGAAAGTAGATCAAAATGTATTCTAGATCTTGTTCATTCTAATTGGTGTGGTCCAATGTCTATTGCATCCTTGAGTGGTTTTTGGTATTATGTAATTTTCATTGATGACTACTCTAGAAAGACTTGGATTTATTTCTTGAAGTATAAGGAATCTGAAAAAGTACTTAAGAAATTCAAAGAATTTAAGGCTCAAGTAGAGAATTTGTCCGGAAAGAGAATCAAAGTTCTGAGATCTGATAACGGAGGAGAATACACTTCTGGAGGCTTCCGTAACTTTTGTATCGAAGCAAGGATTAAGAGGAAGTTTTGTGTTCCTTACAATCCACAGCAAAACAGAGTTGCAGAAAGGAAGAATAGATCTATAGTTGAGGCAGCCAAAGCTATGATCCATGATCAAGACTTGCAAACCTTTCTTTGGGCAGAAGCATCTAGAACTGCAATGTATGTTCAGAATCGGAGCCCTCATCGTATTCTAGAGAATATGACTCCTGAAGAAGCCTTCACAGGCGTGAAGTCGGAGGTTAGTCACTTGAGAATCTTTGGTTGTCCTATTTATATTCATGCGCCTAAGGATAAGAGAACTAAGTTAGAACCATCTAGCAAGAAAGGAATATTTGTGGGTTACAGTGAATCCTCAAAAGCCTACAGGATTTACATTCCAGGACAGAAACAGATAGAGATCAGCAGAGATGTCTCTTTTGAAGAAGATGTTGCATTCAAAAGATCTAAAGGTTCATACATGGAGATAGATAATGAAGACCAAGAGACTCCTCAAGACATGGACGTTGATCATACTCCTGAGATTCAAAGGGAGTCTACTAAACCAGAAGAGGATATTGATCCAATTGAGCCTTTGGAACCAACTGATGGGCCAAGAGATATTGTCATAGGTCGAAAGATACCTCTATGGGCTAGGCAAACGATGCAGGAGGCAGAAAAGTTTGCAACTCCTAGAGGCACATTCAGAGAAAGCAAAAGAGCACAAAAGTTTCTAGGCTATGTAGCATTAATGAGTCATATCATTGAGTCTGAACCTTCCAGTGTTGAGGAAGCATCAAGCCAGCAAGTATGGAGAGATGCTATGGCTGAAGAATATCAATCTATCATCAAGAATGATGTTTGGGATATTGTACTGAGACCTGAAGGAAATCAGTTGTATCTTCTAAATGGCTTTTCAAGATCAAGCAGCAGCTGATGGAAGCATTGAGAAGTACAAAGCTAGATTTGTGGCTAGAGGTTCTCTCGAAAGAGGAATAGATTATGAAGAAACTTTTAGTCCGGTTGCTCGTTATACATCCATCAGGACTATCATTGCTATTACAACAGCTAAGGGATGGAAGTTACATCAGATGGACATGAAGACACATTCCTTAATGGTGTAATTGAAGAAGAAGTATACATTGAGCAACCTAATGGCTTTGTGATTCATGGGAAGGAGTCTCATGTTTGTAAATTAGAAGAGGCTTTGTATGGCCTTGAAGAAACTTTGCTCCGGTTGCTCGTTATACATCCATCAGGACTATCATTGCTATTGCAGCAGCTAAGGGATGGAAGTTACATCAGATGGACGTGAAGACAGCATTCCTTAATGGTGTAATTGAAGAAGAAGTATACATTGAGCAACCTAATGGCTTTGTGATTCATGGGAAGGAGTCTCATGTTTGTAAATTGAAGAAGGCTTTGTATGGCCTTAAGCAGGCTCCTTGTGCTTGGTATGAGAGGATTGATCGATACTTGATGAGCTTGGGATTCTCCAAGAATGATGCTAATTCAAATCTTTACTTCAAGGTAGTTGATGGTGAGGCTTTAATCTTGGTTCCTTATGTTGATGATCTATTTCTTACTAGAGCAGAATATCTCATTATCAAATGCAAGGAGTTAGCTTCTGAATTCGAGATGAAGGATCTAGGATATATGCATTACTTTCTAGGGTTGGAAGTGTGGCAGATACCCAATGAGACAATTTTGAGTCAAGGGAAATATACCATAGACATCTTGAAGAGATTTGGGATGATGGATTGCAAATCTATGTCTACACCAATGGAAACTAATTTGAAGAAGCTAAGTGAGTTTGCAGCTAGTTCAGATCTGGTAGATCCTGCTATGTACAGGCAGTTGATTGGATCGTTGATGTATCTAATCAATACTAGACCAGATATTTGCTATACAGTGAGTGCCCTTAGTCAGTTCATGAGTGAACCAAGGCAAATTCATCTAGTTGCAGCTAAGCATATCTTGAGATACTTGTGTGGCACAGTTTGATATGGCCTAAAATATACTTCCAGTGTTGATCTAATGTTGCAAGGTTATTTTGATTCTAATTGGGAAGGGAGTGTAGCCGATCGGAAAAGCACCTTTGGATGTTGCTTTAGTTTGGGGTCTACGGTGATTTCTTGGTGTAGCAGGAAGCAGTCTTCAGTGGCACTAAGCACTGCAGAGGTGGAGTATATTGCAGCATGTGTAGCAGCTCGAGAAGTAGTGTGGCTTCGAAAGCTCTTTGCAGGATTGTTTGGACCATAGAAGCATAAATCTGCAAAAAAACCTGATTAATCGCGATTTTGAATAAATCTGCAGCCTGGACGATTTTTTCCCGATTTTTTGAAAAAATCGTTGACTTTTGGTCAATGATTTTTACGTCTCGCTTCTAAAATCGCCCGGAAAAAGCGTGTATAAAATCTGCAAAAAAAGTGAATAAAACTGAGCTGATTTTCGCGCAAAAAAAACCATGACCATGGCTTGTTGCTTACTATTATGCTTTAATAGACTTTTTCCAAGCATCCATAGCTTGTTTGAAAGCACCTGTTTTAGGCTTTTAGTCTCATGGTGATGGAATGCCATGGCGAATGCCACTGACAAGCATTACTATGGATTGTCATGGCATTCCATCAAGTGAAATTTGCATTTCTTTGAGGCATTTTTCAAACAATTCAGCATGCTTGTCACAATAATGTTATTGCTTATATTATGCTTTGGTAGATTTTTTTCCAAGCATCCGCAGAAGCTTGTTCAGCTTTGTTTTAGGCTTTTAGCCATAGCATGAAAGCGTTGAAGCTGTTTGATAAAATGCTTTGGTAGACATGTATGAAAAATGTGGTAACATAGAAAAGGTAGTGAACTATTTGAAAAATGCTTCTTAAAGAAATGTGAATCTCATGGTGATGGAATGCCATAGCAGTACCATGACAAGCAGAATTATATGGATTGTCATGGCATTCCATCAAATGTCGAGACCACATTTCTTTGAGACATTTTGAAACAGTTCTGCCTTGTCTATGCTATTGCTTACTATTATGGTTTGATAGATTTTTTCCAAGCATCCTTAGCTTGTTCAAAAACACCTGTTTTAGGCTTTTAGCCAGAGCAGCAAGGCAGTGAACTGTTTGATAAAATGCTTTGGTAGACATGTATGAAAAATGTGGTAGCATAGACAATTGTCACCATCTAATATTTATGCGGTTGTAGTATGTTTTGTGCAATGTAATCAACGATATGAATATAACCAACAAAAATCTATTTTCTATAGTTGCATGGTTGAACTCGTATTTTATTTGCTCTCAAAATGTCTGTATGCTATGGAAATGCATAAAAGTTTTAAAAGTATTTTTCTTAAATTTTGTGTTTTTGTAAATCCAATTTTTTCCGATCTTTTTTTCTAATTTTTTCGATTTTCCAAAAATCCTGAACTTTTGGTTTTGCCTTTTTTCCCCAAGCGATTAATGCTGCTTATGGTTTGGACAGTATTTAGACAAAGCATTTATTCATTATGACAATCAAAGCGATTAATGAAGCTATTTGTCAATCGATGTTTCATGACAAAACAAAACATGTTGAGATCAAATACCATTACATCGAGGAGATATGGTACTAAGGAAGCCTATTAGGTTGAGATACATTTGCATTGATGATCAAAAGCGGTTCTCCTGAAATCTCTCTCAAAGTGAAGTTTGTGCATTTGAGACAAGCTTGGAGTTGTGGAGAATGAAGTCCTTGCTAAAGAGGAGATTTCGGCATCGATGATCTTTGGCGGTTGCTATAATGCATCTTACTACGTATTGAGAATTTGAGGTGAAAGCCCTTGTTCATGCATCTTTCTTGTGAAAAGAAATTTGGGGAACAGAAAGCCCTTGTTCCACCCTCTACGGGGAGTAGCCATGGTGGATGTCATGTTGAGAGACTCCATGACAACATCACGTTGAGAGACTTTGTGATGATTCCCTTGTACTTGTGTTTATCCACCCTCTAGAAGTAGCCATGGTGGACGTCATGTTGAGAGACTCCATGACGACATCACGTTGAGTGACTCCGTGATGGGCACTTGTACATATGTTCCTTTCCACACATGGGAGTAGCCATGGTGGACGTCATGTTGAGTGACTCCATGACGATATCACGTTGAGTGACTCCGTGATGAGCTCTTTTCCACAAATGGGTGTAGCCATTGTGGATGTCATGTTGAGAGACTCCGTGACATGGATATCTGGAAGTATTCCTCCCTAGCTGAGAGGGAGTGTTGATGTTGTAGCCGCGGGCTTCATACTTCCAGCAATTTAATTAATAAGCAATAAATTAAATATAGTCGTTGGCTATTTATTTATTGGAGCCGATTTATGAAGAGACACTTCCATTCACATTTGTAATTTATATTTTATTAATGAGGCCGACTTCATCTAAAAGTTTGCCACCTTTTGTGTAAGTCACATCCATTCATTTGAGGCCGACCTTTCATCCATGAAGGGACGTGTTGTTTGGCTATCACCACATCGAATTGTATATAAGTGAGGCGTTATTCTCTTTCATCACCATTCAATTTAAATTCATTCAAGTCAAGTGCGAATTATCTACAGCAGGAGTTCGATACTGCAGATCGATATTCTTCTTCAAGGAGATCGGCATTATTATTCAAGGAGTTCGATCTTATTCCTTTGATATTGCATCAAGTGTGGTGCTGCTAGTTCGGCCTTGTGATTGACCTCATTGTAAAGCGAATTGCTGTTCATTATTCAATATATAAGTGAATATATTGTTGCTGGGTTTTTCTCCCTCAAGTTGGAGGGTTTTCCCAAGGTATATGCTATGTCAAATTGTTTGAAATTGTTCTATTTCTGCTTATTTAAATTCTGATCCTAAATCTAACAAAGTATACACATGAATACACGTAAGTCACAAAGTATACACATGAATACACGTATGTCGCAAAGCATACACATGAATTCATGTAAGTCACGAAGTATACACTTGAACAAAGTATACCCATGAATACATGTAAGTCGCAAAGTATACACATGAATACGCATAAGTCGCAAGTACACACATGAATTCACGAAAGTCACGAATTATACACTTGAACAAAGTATACACATGAATACATGCAAGTTGCAAAGTGTACACATGAATACACGTAAGTCGCAAAGTATACAAATGAATTCACGCAAATCACAAAGTATACACTTGAATTCATGTAAGTCGCAAGGTATACACTTGAATTCATGTAAGTCACAAAGAACACACATGAATACATGTAAGACACAAGCATACATGTGAAAGGCACACGTATATAGAAATGTACTGTTGATCCACTTGATTTTTTTATTTTTTTTATTTACTTAAATAGAGCGTTGAATGGTGATTAAAGTAGGTTTGTCCTGCAAGCTGGCAGAATTAAGGCTCTGATACCAATTGTATTGTCCCCTATTTGGTATACTTAGAATTCTGCCCTAAAATCACAATTTCCAAGTAAGAGACATGTTTATTAAATTACAACTTCTAGTTTAACCCTGCAATAATGTTAGCCAATGATCCATAATATAACATAATCAATTAATTATTAGTATTGTTACATCCATTACAATATTTAACATGTATATGCACTGATCTAGATGAATAATTCACAATGCTGATTCTGAATTATTATCCCCTCAATAATCATTCATTGGGGAAGATTAGAGAAGGAACCTCAAGTGAGTGCTAGGAGTCTTCCCTGCTTAGCAAGGAATCTCTCCCCCTCAATCATGTACTTCCAGCTCTAGGAACCTCAAGAGAGTGCTAGTAGTCTTTCCCGCTTAGCAAGGAATCTCTCCCCCTCAATCATGAACTGACAGCTCTTCTTCCCATGAACAAATTTTAGAGGCCTTAATAATTTATGATCAGATTGATAATGCAGTATGAATTACAACTCCTATTATTCTTATTCATTCTCTTATGACTTGTGATCTCTCCAACAATCAACCATCGTAGAGGTTGGAAAGGAAATCGCAATAGGGTGCCTGAAAAATCTTCCTATCTAAGCCCAAGAATGGACATGCACCCTCTTGGCCACAAGTGGCAAGCACATTGGACATCCAGCATGTGGTGGTCTACTTAGATAGTGATCTCGTATCTGCTCCCCTTCCTTGCATTACCTCTTCTCCTCCATATGATTGCTTAGTGTAAATCAAATGAATCAGGATCTATTATCCACATTTATATTAGAGAATCATAATTACTTATAAGACTCAATAATTGCTGCAAGCATCATTATTGCATAATATCTGTACTAAAGCAGCGATCAGCCAAGAAAAGTCGCGTAATAGCTTACTGCTCGAGCGCTCTTGCACCGAAGATGATCGGGACTAAGCGATCTGCCGAAGCTGTGGGATGTAATAAAAGATACATCGGTAGGGGAGCGTTCCGCCTCAGAGGGAAGTGTCTGCGTGGGCAGATGTGGACGAAGCGGAAGCGAGAATGTCGGCTTGAGTAACGCAAACATTGGTGAGAATCCAATGCCCCGAAAACCTAAGGATTCCTTCGCAAGGTTCGTCCACGGAGGGTGAGTCAGGGCCTAAGATCAGGCCGAAAGGCGTAGTTGATGGACAACAGGTTAATATTCCTGTACTACCCTTTGTTGGTCCCGAGGGCCGGAGTAGGCTAAGTTAGCCCCGAATATGGTTCTGCGGTTCAAGGTCAGAAGGTGGTCCCGAAAAAGCGGGGTCAGAACGGGGTAGAGAAAATGCCTCGAGCCAATGTCCGAGGAGTTCCAGCGTGGAAACACGTTGGGTAAAGTTCCAGCGTGGAAACACGTTAGGTAAAGTCCCGGCGTGAAAAAAAAACGCTGGGGTAACCAACGTCATACTCCCAGGAAAAGCTCGAACGACCTTCAACAAACGGGTACCTGTACCTGAAACCGACACAGGTAGGTAGGTAGAGAATACCTAGGGGCGCGAGATAACTCTCTCTAAGGAACTCGGCAAAATAGCTCTGTAACTGCGGGAGAAGGGGTGCCTCCTTGTAGATAAGGAGGTCGCAGTGACCAGGCCCGGGCGACTGTTTACCAAAAACAGGTCTACTGTTTCCCAATTATTCCTAGAATCAAGGGAGTGATATCTTCTAAAATCACATTTATTTTGGTAAGTGATCTATATCATAGATTGTAATAAAGAAAACTTGATCATTTACTATTATTCATTTCAGATCTATCATGAAGGCAGGAAGTGGAAAGCCCCTTTCAGAAGTACATGATCCTTTACTGAGCGGGCCATTCCGTGGGTCGATGAATCAATTTAAATCACCATGGATGCTACCACCAGATGGCTCTACCGAGCGATTGCAAAAGAATAAAAAATCGCAATCGAACAACCATGATTCTACCAACCAACTGAATCGAATTTCATTCATTCGACCGGAAAATAAGAGTAAACTCGTTCATCGAAATGAGAAAATAAAAATTATTTTCAAATGGTGGCTCGATAGAATTCGTTTATTCTTATTAGAAGAAAAGGAAACAAGAAGATTTTTGGATGAAGCTACACTGAAAGATCTATTAATAAGATTTGAATCTATCTATCCGAAAGATTCATTGGAATATGTTTTGAAAACATTGGCCCCAGTGTCTCTAAACACAAGGATAGAAAGGGAAATCGCTTCTTGTGATAAAAAAATGTTTAATGATTTTTTATTGCATCTTTTCTTAGAAAGCACGGGCCCGAAATGGGAATTGCTTCTTAGTGTTCTTCCTACAGAACAGGCTTTGCTTTATGAACGATTCTTTTTAGTGAATTCGGACGAACTACCGAATTCTCGAGTATCTAAGCGAATTCCTAAAGAGATTTCAGACCAGGATCTTCCTTCTGAAAAAGAAGATCTTATAGAAAAGAAAAATAATCTTGATCAAGAATATGAAGATTTTTTTGTTCTTTATTCCAAATTTATGGAATTCAAGCAAAAACCCATTGTTAATGATTATGAACCTCGAATTCGAGACTTTAATCGATTTATTGTGCCTAAATGGCCCGCCACCATAGTATCGGGTGTTTATGATACTATGGCTGTCAAAGATTGTCTCGAACTTCGTCCAAAAAAGGCACGACAGTTAATAGTTATAAAGCCCTTTGATAAACTCAAAGAGTTGGAACAAAAGAAACAAAAAGAAAGAGAAGAATCTTATTTTTTGAAAGAATTCTTTGAATGGTTCAAACAGGAAAGAACCGAAGAAGAAGCTGGGTTTCAAGAACAAACTCAAGAACAAAACGTAGCGAAGGAAGGGGAAGACGATGCAGAAGAGGACCTCGTAACTAAAGATATACATGTCTTTAGTTACCCATATGAGGGGGATTTTCGTAGATGTTTAGTCAAAGGGGCCGTCCGTTTTCAGAGCCGTAAAGTTTCAGTCTTGAGCCATTGGATACCTCGACCACAGTCTCCTCATTTCGCGAGACTAGAGGAGATGACTCAAGAGACACATAGCAAACCTAAGAAATTAGTTGTTAAGAGAAAGATTACAACTTCAAGATTGATGGGATTTGTTGAGAAATTTGTAGAAAGGAAACATAAAAGGCAAGAAGAGCAGTGCCATCAAATGCAACAGGCCTTCGATTGGAAATTGCTTCACTATCTAAGAGCTTGCATCTTATTCACTCATGCATATCTTAGAAAGTGACTCTATTTCCCTCCATTGATAATAGTGAAAAATATCAGCCGCATTTTATTATTTCAGGCCCCTGAATGGGAGCAAGATTGGTCCAACTTGAATAAGGAATTTTATATCAAATGCAATTATGATGGATATGAATTAATAGATGTTGATGTTCCTAAAGATTGGATCAAAGATTATGTAAAAGAAGGGATACAAATCAAGATTGTATATCCTTTTCGCTTGAGACCTTGGTATGAAGATAGCCCTCAATCTACTGACACTGATAGAAAAACAACTAGTTTCTTATCTCTGTATGGGACAAAAAATGAATTACCTTTTGGAAATCTAGAAAAAGTGCCTTCTTTTTGGGATCCTATTGGCGAATTGATTTGGAATTATACGTCCCATTGGGAAAAAGTTATTATCGAAAGGATAAACCCTATTATCGAATGGATGAAACCTATTATCGAATGGATGAAACCTATTATCCAACGGATAGAGGAACTGCTTCGCTCAAAAAAGATCATAAAGATAAACATTCGACCAGATATCGAGAGTACAGAAAAAAATGATAAGCTTCCCGTAATAATTCGGACCAGGCCTACGTCAAATATTAAATTTTCTTTAGAAGTTGTACAAGACCCATCAGAACCATTTTCAATGCAGGTCGATCCAGATCTGGATCTGGAAGATTCAGATAATTGGACAACCACGATGCATGATCAAATTAAGCAAATGAATGAAGAGTATCTCGTGAATTTAGAGATTTATCAACAGTTGCAAGCTGATTTTAAAAAGAAAATGGATCAGCCTTCTCCTGACATAAAATCGAGATTCACAAAAGAATTCGTTCGAATAAAAATTTGGGGTTCTATCTTCCAAAAGAAGAGCACTCGATTCATTAGGAAGAAATTGCCCTATTTTATGAAAGTAACCCCAATACTCGATTCATTTCCTCTCCGTGACCACCTCCCACCCCAGCCGAGTTTGGTTGAATAGCTGCTTCCGACCCTCGACAAAGGATGTAGAAGGTATAGGTCATCCACACGATCCGTACCACCCTTCTCTATTCTTCCATCTCTCATTACAGCAGGAGGATGCATGCCTGGTGTATCGGAACCACCATCTCATTCTTCAGCCCATTATCCCGATTCGGTTGAGCCTTTCTCGCAGAATAGCCGATCCTAACCTATCTCATCCTTCTCGTTTTTGGATTTGATGCTGCTAATATATTCTCATTTCTCCGGATGGAGGGCCTATCTATCTATCCGGCAGCTATCATCGCCAGAACAGATCGAATTCGGAGGGAGGGATCAGAGGAAGGATTCCGTTCATCAGCGGGGATACGAAGAGGTAGGGATTTATCAACCATTTCTGTTCAACAAAGGGGAGGGGCCCGCCACTACAGATGCCAGATGATATTCCCGATTCTTTTCTCGCCCCCTCCTACTAGCTTCTCTACCTGCTCGCTCGAAGGATCAAACTTCTTCCGGATCGTCGGAGTTCCCACCTTAAACCTCCCACCCGACCCCGGTACGACATCAGCTAGTGGATCGTTCTGTCCATCTAAGCATTGGAGCTCGAGATTCTATCCGTAACATGAATGCCCTACCCTTCCTCATGTCCCTAACTCCTAATCCGGACTTAAAATGACGTTTGAGATGTATAGTACATTATCAGACAATTGACATTAATTGATCTAATAGATGTATGATCGAACATTTTTTCTTTTTCAATTCAATAGAAGACGGTTACCCAAATCAGAAAATGTTAAAAACACGATTTCCTGTGTAGTCCTATTGTATCATATATAAATATAGTTTAATTCTATTTATTTAACTATAATAAAGGTGGATATAGACATTTGTATTTTATTTGTAAATGTAAATGATAGTAAAGGAGAAATATTTATGTATGAAGTTCAATATCTAGATTTAGTACTTACAAAAAAAAGTGTTAGTCTATTTGAAAAAAATCAATATATTTTAAATGTCGATTCGGGATCGAATAAAACAAAGATCAAAAATTGGATTGAACTTTTCTTCAATGTTAAAGTAATAGGAGTCAATAGTTATCGACCTCCGCAAAAGAAAGAAAAAAGAGGAAATATAAAACAAATAATGAAACATAGAATGCATTATAAACGTATGATTATTACACTAAAACCAGGTTATTCTATTCCACTTTTCCTTCAAAATAAAACTTATTTAATTTCAATAAATAATAACATGACCACCCGTTCGTACAGGACTTTTACTCCGGGCACACGTGATAAATCTCTATCAAGTTTTGATGGAAAAGTTCAATCTCATCCACAAAAGAAATTGACTTCCGGCCAGCATCGTTGTGGCAAAGGTCGTAATAACAGTGGAATTATTACCATACGACATAGAGGAGGAGGTCACAAGCGTCTATATCGTCAAATTGATTTTCGACGTAGTGAGAAAAACATATTGGGAAAAATTGTAACAATAGAAAGCGACCCTAATAGAAGTGCATATATCTGTCTTGTGCACTACAGAGATGGTGAAAAGACATATATTTTGCATCCGAGAGGGATTATGATTGGAGATACTATTCTTTCCGGTCCAAGAGCTCCCATATCAATGGGAAATGCCCTACCTTTGAGTGCGGTTTGAATTATTAATTTACGTAATTGGAAATACCCAATTGGGTTTACAGCAAAACCTTAAAATCTATCACTGATCCAACTAGGTAGGATACTTTGATGGGATCAACCCCAAAGGGAAACTGAGGATAAAGAGCAGCGGGTGATTGAGTTCAATAGTTTCTGGAATTATTGACTCCAGAGATATGATAATATGGAGAAGACTTAATTGTCTGAAGCAGAAACAAATAAGGTAAAGGAACCCTTGTTATGAAGAGAAAGACAAGTAAATCACATTTGATTTGATAGTCAAAGGCAGATTCGAAGCTGAACAGTGAAAATATTTTATTTATAATAAATAAAATTTCTATTTTCAAATGCCTCCTACGTTATCCGGAAGATGCGAAAGCATTAACGTAATTTGATAAAGTCATTCATTCTGAATGCTACATGAAAAAAGAACATAAGCCGGATGATGGAATAAAAAAACCTAGGATGTACAGAATAAGGACATAAGGAATTGAAAGTATGCCCTTCATAATCTCTCTATAAAATATTTTTTATATATTTACATTGAGTATATAAATATTCATTTACATCCAGAAAGCTGTATGCCCTGAGAGAGGCTTGTACAGTTTGGGAAGGGATTTTTACAAATTAAAGGTCTACTTCAACCAATATACCTTTAGGCACGACTATACATAATGTCGAAGTACAAGTCGGAAAAGGCGGACAATTAGCTAGAGCAGCGGGTGCTGCGGCAGAATTGATCGCAAAAGAAGGTCGATTGACCACATTAAGATTACCATCTGGGGAGGTTCGTTTAATATCTGAGAACTGCTCAGCAACAATTGGACAAGTAGGCAACGTTAAATGGAAAATAGAACTTTAAGTAAAGCTGGGTCGAAACGTTGGCTGGGTAAACGTCCTGAAGTAAGAGGAGTAGTTATAGATGTTGTGGATCATCCTCTTAGGGCTGATGAAAGGGAAAGAGCTCAAGACAAAAGATAAGGCGTTTTATCATACAAAAGCGATAAAACAACAAAATCCTTCAAGTTGTATTTTACCAAATTGGGAATTGTAAATATTCCTTTATTTTCATCTATTTGCATTGGATGTTTCCTATATATAAAGTATATTGTATATTTCAATATTTATTCCTTATTGATCTATACGAATAAATTCGACAAAAAATTGACAAAAGATAGAAATCTAAAATTTATCATTAGAAGGTTGATACGTATCAACGTTTCAATGAACATTCTATCCTATAATGGAGGACAAAAACTCATAATTTCTCACATTGTTAGTAATATATATATATGTATATTTAACAATAAAACAATAATAATAGCGGGTATATGGTTTGGAGTAAACAATACAAATGACCAAAAGTTATAATTCCTTAACGGCTAGGGAGGGACTTGTGCAACTCTTGGCCATTTCAATGTTTGATGAGGCATTCTATCCTGTAATGGAGGACAAAACTCATAATTTCTCACATTGTTAGTAATATATATAATAGCTTATGTATATATATTTGACAAATAAAACAATAATAATAAGCAGGTATATGGTGGGGGTGGGTGGGGGAGGGTGGGGTTGGACCCGACCCGGCCTGTAGGCCGACCGACCACATGACCATACTGCAACAACTAGCCGAGGGTGGGTGGGGGTTAGAGTCGATCTGGCCTGAAGAGGCGGGGGCTTAGGTGGAGTGGGAAGCTATAGTTCGAGCAGCTGATTCCCAGAGCCCACGCCGGATGAACCCGAAGGGCATGAGTGACCCTACTACTATTCTATGGAGCGAAGCCTCGGGTGGCTCCACTCCCTCAACTAAGTTCATCAGGGAGAACTAAACAACTTGAACTGAACTACCTAGGCAACAGAGTTGAACTCCCATGAAAGCATGCTCAGGTAGGCAATGCCATTGAATAGTAGGGGGGGAGTTCCAAACGAGTTAACGAGACCTAACTTCGGCTGGTGGGTGGGAGGGAGGAAGTTAACGTTACCCGGGGGTGGGGGATGGAGACTACACCTCCGGTGGGGGATGGAGCCTAACGAGGAGAATTCACGAGGTAGCTCCGACCCATACAACTAGAATACCCACGGTGGGGAGGCACAGGATGGATGGTTGAAAGGATGGAAGGAAGGAAGTCTCCCCGGATTGCAGTTTCAGGGAAGGGAAGCTTGTCCGGGCGGGGTCTCAGTGAATAACAAGTATGGAGGGAGGTTGAGTAGAAGTAGATCAGCCTGCCCCTCCCCGTGAGATTGTTCACCCCCAGGCAAGAGCTAGTCGATGGTAACAGCATTGGATGCAGCTCCAGATGGACTTCACAGAGCTATGAAGAGAGTAGTTAACGGCATCAGGTCTAGCCTAGGGAGATCAAGGAGGCAGGGAGAGCGGGCCCCTAAAATTCTATGGTAGAGCGGCATCTACATCAGGGAGTTAGCCGACAGCAGCTAGTCCTGTCCTTCACCCCTGCATGGTTGCCGATCGATCGAGTTAGAGAGCCGAGTTTACCCAATTCCTTCCAGGCACAGAGAAGCAGGGAGGGAGGGCCCCTACTATTCTATGTAGCGGAAAACTATTTAGAGGATGCTCAGTGGGCCCTACCATAAAATTTTAGTGGCTATGGGCAACTAGCCCTCAACTAATAAGCTTTGTCCATCCCACCCCCAGGCCTACTATTCCCTGGCCCCTATTCTAGCGAGTACGTCATTAAGAAAGAGGTAGATGCCGTTGGGGGCATGTTACGTATAGAATCGAGAAACTACTATTCTATGGGGCCAACAATTGCCCTACTAGGGCTAGAACTGGGTGGGGGGGCTGCCGAGAAACATCCATTTTCTCTCTCCTCATCGCGGGTAGGGCGAAAACAAAGTGGTTTAGGCGGCGGCCACCCCGGATCGATTGAAGCCCTACGGAGGCAGGGAAGCTCACAACCGATGAGAAAGGATGGGAGTTCACTAATAGGGGCTCACGGGTTCAGCGGTGGATGGATCGGTAATTAGAATTTCAACGAAGCAAGAAGAGACACTGTGAAATGTAAATAGAAAATTTCAAAGTTCTTTTCATTTTTTACGTTCTTATTAAGTCTTTTCGTCTTTTCGTAATAAAATCTTTAATCATTCTTCGAAAACTTCTATCCCTTTCTCTTTCTTCTCTTTTTTCCAAATTGAAAAGAAAAGAAGTAGATACAATATCCAAAGTAAGTTATATGGCCAAGGGTGGAAATGTAAGAGTAACAATTACTTTAGAATGTACTAGTTGTACCCAAGATAGTGTTGATAAAAAATCGCCGGGTATTTCAAGATATACGACTCGAAAAAATCGCCGCAATACTCCTCTTCGATTGGAATTAAAGAAATTGTGTCCTTATTGTTACAAGCATACTATTCACGGAGAAATAAAAAAATAGATTGAATCTACAAAAATAGGAATTTACCATTCCTACCCAGATATATAAATATATCAAAGATATTTCTCTTTCTTTGTATTTTCAAAAAATATGTCACTGTCAATATTTCTTTTCGAAATATTTTGAAAAAATAGTATTTGAAAGGTTCATAAAACAAACTATGAATAAAATGAAACCATCTTTTCGGAATACATCTAAATCACCTTTTCATAAAACATCTAAATCATCTTTTCATAAAACATCTAAGCCATCTTTTCGGAATACATCTAAGCCATCTTTTCGGAATACATCTAAGCCATCTTTTCGAAATACATCTAAGTCATCTTTTCGGAATGCATCCAAGCAATTTTCTCCAAATCAGCAGTCTTTTCGAAAACGTTTATCGCCAATTCAGCCTCGAGAGCAAATGGATTATAAAAATATTAGCTTAATTAGTCGATTTGTTAGCGAGCAAGGAAAAATACTATCTCGACGAACGAATCGATTAGCGTTGAAACCACAACGTTTAATAGCTAAAGCTATTAAACAAGCTCGTATTCTATCTTTGATACCTTTTCTTTCTTTAAAATGAAAAGAAATTAAAGCCTAAGAAATAAACTTGCTCCTACATTGAATCGGAGCTGGGATATCTGATGGAGTACCTTTGTTTGGTAAGGGCCCATTCTTCTTCTAAGAATGAGTAAGCGATGGGCACAGTCACTGTGACCTCATTTATAGCCCTTTAAGTAATAAAATCCGAACAGGATATCTAATGGGCCACCTTTGTTTTAGTGACACAGAAACTTTGCCTTCCAGCCCCGTGGAGCCATATTGGCCTTAGGTCGAGGGCTGGGTGGGAGGCCCCTCTGATCTCCCCCCACCCACCCCTTCATCCCATTCGCCCTACTATTCTAAGGGGGGGCCTGACAACTAATTCTTAATTACTCACTATAGGCTAATTAATACTCTATATCCTCCCACCCCCCCTAGGCAACGAGAATCATAGGCTTATTCTAGCTTAAGATTAATGCCACTTGTCCCTGGTGAATAGTAGGGCCCATTCGCCCTACTATTCGCCAGGGGGGAAGCGGGCTGATTAATTTACTAATTAATAACCGGTCCTCTCACCCCACCGGGGGTGGCCCTACTATTCTAAGGCAGGAGTAGTAGATTATAGTTAGTTGGGCTCCAAGGGGAACTATGATTCCCACCCGCAGGCAATGAAGTTTTAGGTGGGAGGCCCCGCTACAGGATGGGTGGGAGGGGTGATTGTTGGGGTGGGGGACAAAGGGTTGCCATCCCACTTCAAGGCCCTTAAAAGAGTAGGGGGGCCGGTCCTGCAACTATAATGGGGGGGCCCTCCCTTCACTATAGTTCCCACCCACCCGGAGCTAGACATCCATCCTGAACCGGAGCTAGACATCCTGAACTAAGGAATATATGGTCGGTGGGGTTGCTTCATCGGGGGGACCTAACGACTATTTTGTTTGGAACCGGCCCCTACGGGCCGATGAAGCACCGGTTGAACTCTGACTGTATTCCACTCCAGGACAGGCTCTTCCAATTCTCGCACTAACTTGTTCGCGCACTAAGGATGGACGGTGAGAGGAGATAGGCGGTATCCAGTTAGTTAGGCCAACCATGGGCCACCGGGGGTGAGGGCTGGATGGGGCCCCGATGGAGTATGTGCCTTCACCCCCGCCCAACTACCTTTCGCTCCGGACCGGCATACATCAGGTGGAGGCTACCACCCGCCCTTTCTCTTTCTACCCCAACAGCCCCTACCTCTTCCGCCAAGGCCAGTGTTACGTAGAGAATCTGGCCAACACCCCAACCATGTTACTCCACTATATCCGGAACTATAGTTTGGAACTATAGTTTCCCACCCGACTCGATAGTTCCGAATCATAGTTCCCCGGAGGAAACATCAAAAGCTTCCCCATCATAACCTCGTCAAGCATCCCCACTCGGTTCAGATTCACCGGTTGGGGTTCGAGCAGAAGCTGGAGAGGCAGCTGGGGTAGTGAAATAGTACACAAAAGATCCAGCGTATCACCCCTTACTATCTATAGGGGTTGTTGATGAAGTTGACCGGAATGATGATGAATAAAGGACTGGGCCTATGAGTGGGACGTAGTAGACCCGAATGAATAAGGCGAGCGGATTCCTTGCCCTCACTGTCTCGCCCCCACCGTATAGTACCCATGTCCAGGCGGTGCCTTCCCATTCCTAGGCCATCAGCAAAAGAAAATTGATCGGGTCGCATGAGAGGCAGAGGCTCTTCCGGCGGGTAGCGGATCGAGTTCAGGGTGACACAGATCCATTTCGATATCGGGATCGGGCCCCAAGAGCAGAGGCACCCGCAGGTGATCGAGAAGCAGCTTCTTACCCCCACCCAACCCATCCTGGCCGGAAGAAAGCATCTTAGATGAAGGGAGAGATAGGAGCGCGGTCTAAGCTTCTCCAATTTCCCGCCCTTTCTCGCCTTCTTGTTCCCACCCACGAGCCAGTAAGTGTAGTCTGTCTCGTGCCGACACACCAGTCTGCTCGGGAGGAAAGTTTTTCGGTTCCGGACGCTACGAGCGGTTCTGCCCTAACGCCCATGAGTGCTCCGGGTCATAGCACCAATTGCTTCCAGCGGGGGGGGAGACCGTCCATACGAACCAGTCTGCGTTAGCCGGGTCAGTCCGTTACACATGCCATTGTGTGAGGTAGGGCATACCGCTTGGATCAGTAGGGTTGGGACCTAGGCGCGGAAGGGATTATAAGTCTTGGGAGCGGTACAAGTATGCGCACATATAAGACATCAATCTCTGATCTATGCCAGTGTTTCCACTAGTGGCCGCTCCGGGATTCGTGTCCAAAGGAGTTAAGTGCATCTGCTATGGTCAAGCGCTGTTTCGGCATCCTATGATGCTCTAGCCTTTCCAACCAGTGTACCCACGAGTGATGGTTGTAGTGGAACGAGATAGATAGATAGAGATAGCTCATTACGGCAATTTTCTCGAAGAATCATTGCCTATAGAAACAATGGGGGATCCCGCGGCGGTAGAGGCAGGGGTGGTAAAACAAGTGTTCTCCGCGGCCAGGAGTTCCATTCATTATACGAGAAGGACCTGAACCAACCTACTTCTTTGAGTGGTGAAAGCCACACATTATCTTAGACCGAGGCTGGAGGGAAGGTTCAACGGGGTCTCTCCACCTCCGTCTTTGATGCCACCATTGCCCCCGCCCCCGGCGCTCCCCCCCATGCTCATACCATCCAGCCCCGGCCATTTAGATCTGCTTGCAGTAATCCGGATGTCTGGAGCCTCCCTAGCCTTCTTCATTCTTTCCGGACCTCATCCCAGGGCTCCCGTTTCATCCCTTCCAGACCACTGCTGCCTACATTAAAGCCAAGCCCACATCCTTACCCGGTCAGCATTACTGCTACTATACTCAGAAGTATATTCCAGATCTCTTATCCTTTTGTTTCCAATCTGCTGCCTTTCCCAGATTTATAATTGATTTCCATTTCATTAAATCTGCTGTTTTTTCCTAATTTCTCTTTCCTCTTTCTTCCTCTTCAAAATGATTCTATCAACTCCCATTTATGACTTTTCAAAGGATGCTTCTTTGGTGAATAGATATGACTTTTGTAACCATGCTGTCCCTTCCACAAAGTCTATCACCCTTCCCAAAGGATATACCTCCTCAAAAAGAGTCGCTGCTCTCTAAAATAAATTGCAGCCCTTAGCAATTAGAAATCGTTGCCTTAATGAAACCTGTGTCCTCTAGCAAATTGTCTCATATGATTTTGTCTTATTTACCTTTGTCTCATTCACTAATGATAATGAATGCTGATCGCTGCCCATTTAATAACTATTTTGTCTCTTGTGAAATCACTGATCCTCTATTACACATCGCACCATATAAACCATATATCTGCTGTTCATTCTTGCAAAATAGAACACTTAGAAAATCACTGGTCTTTGCACCTTACAAAAACTGATCGCTGCATGTGTATATCATAGCATGGCGAACTAGGAATGAAATCAAATCGTCTTTTATATCATCCTTGTCTTTCTTTCAGGGCAGAACAATTTAAATATCATATTATGATAATTACAATTTATAATATTATATTATGATAATTCTAATCATAATAATATTAAATTGCTTATTTATATATATATATATATATTTGCATTTCAATGCTTAGTTATTTTTATACTTTAGTGGTGTAATTTTGGGGACATGACAAGTTTTCTTGTACCCTTGCATATGGTGTTTTGGATTCAGAGGAGGCTTTCACAAATATACAGATCAGCACCTTCTCCTTAAGTAACCACAGTCTATTCTCCATTTCTTCCAGAGAAAGTTGCAGCTTGGACAATTTTTTTCATCTAAAGATACCATCTTTGTAGGAATGTTTGACTTGAGGACTGTTTTTTGTGCATGATTATGCATAAACTTGGCCAGATCCTCTCTGATTGTTGGAATATTTTTCTGTTAAACAAATGACCTGGTATTGGACATCAAAGACCCGGAGTGGAGACCCTGGCCTCCTCTTGAATACTCCCATTTCCCGAGAGAACTGCCCATTCCAAAAGGTCCAAAAGGATGATGCAGTGGTAATAGACTCCGAGCTCAGGATCTATCCCACATGTATAGGAGTAAAGATTTCAATACTGGGAAGGATGAGATGTATTAACTTATCAGGTCTAACTAAGGTTTGTGAAAATATACTGTAATAACAAAATCTCTTCTCGTTCCACAGCTTAGTACTTAATGTGTCTCACATCTTTGATTAAAGGTCTGGAAAATCACATATCCC
>VDFB02373559.1:0-23375 GCA_007258455.2 Sequoia sempervirens
TGGCTCCGCTTCAATCTTCCTTGATGGTTGTCAAATTGAGACAAAATCAGTTGGATGATCATCTTGTCTGGATGGACAACCCTTCAGGTAACTATTTTTTTTTGTTGGTTGTTTCTATGCTGCCCCTTTCTCAAGCCCCCCCTCCTTTATGGTCTAAAGCATGGATTAAACACTTGACTCATAAAGTCAACATTTTCTTTTGGATTCTGCTTCAAAATAAGGTGCTCACAGTGGATAATCTTTACAAATGGGGATTACAAATTCCCAATAGATGTTACCATTGCAAGAGTGAGGTGGAGTCAGCAAACCATTTGTTTCTCCACTACCCGTTTGTTGCTACAATCTGGGGAAAATTTTTGGCTCTCTGGAATATTTCTTGGGTGTTCCCCCTGTCCATTGAAGATTTCTTCTCACAATGGAAAGCCCCATCTCAAAATCCTTTCATTTGAAGATTATGGGCTTTTATTTTCCCTTTTTTTTTGGGAAGTGTGGAAAGAACGTAATAACATAATTTTCAGGGATAAGGAAATGTCAGAGATTAAAGTTTTTGAAAAAAAAAAAGGCTAATAAAGGAAAACTTCAATGTTATTCCCTAAAAATATTTTAATCTTGAGGCTATGGTGTGCACTCCCTATGATCTAATGATAGCCAAGGATTGGAATCTCAAATTGGATGTATCTAAGGCATCCAAGCCAACTAAGAAAGATAGGGAGGGTGTGTGTTGGACCTTTCCACCAAATGGCTGGACTAAAGCCAACTTTGATGGCGTTGTGAAGGGAAATTCGGGGATGGCCGGAAGTGGAGGTGTGTTAAGGGACACATATGGAAACTTTTTGGTGGCTGTGGCCATTTCCCCTGGTTCTCAAACCAACCATGTGGCAGAGGCTAGAGGAGCTTTTCAAGTTTTAAATTTAGCACAAAATCTAAATATAAAATATTTATGGCTTGAAGGGGACTCCAAAAACATCACTGACTATATCCTAGGTAGGACCCCCCCTCCTGGTCTATTAAGAATTGGATTGAATACCCTAAATCTATCTTAGATAAGTTTGAAAAAGTTAAAATCTCCCAGGTCTACAGGGAAGCTAACAACATGGCAGATTACATTGCAAATGAGGGGGTTAAGCAGGGAGGTTTGAACATGTGGCAAAATTTTAGGGACTTGGGAGCTGAAGTCAGGGCCGTATTAGATTATGATGTTTCACATGGGAAAGAAGCAAATATATTTAATGATGATAGGGAAAAGGGATAAGTACATCAAAATCAAGAGATTTGATGGGGCCATGTCAAATAACTTAGCTGGTAAGAAAAAGTGGCATGCTTTGTGGGTTCATTGGAATGGCTACGTAAATTTGCAATAGGTTTTCAGTACTGGTAGAGATTGTAGTGAGGTGCATGCGAGTATGGGGGGACATGAAAAGAATCGAGCCAAATAGCTACGAAATTCACACGAGGAATGTTAAGGTTTGGAAACAGGTTGAGCGAGGAGGTTTGGTTCCATTCCTAGAAAAACTTCATTGGCTTGATCCTAAGGCCACTAACTACTTTGAGAAGAACTGGAATAATGAAGAAATTATCCTCTTTGGGAGAAAGGTGAAACTAGATGAGAAAATCATAGGAGAGGTGACTGGAATGTCCACTGAGGGCATTATATTTTATTGTGACAGAAGGTTTTCAGACGAGGTGGTAATCAATTTCCTAAAGAAAGAAAAGGAGAAACTGAAACTGGTCAAAGTTTCCAACAACTATTTTGAAATCGACTCCATCAAGGCGCTTTGGAGAAAGGTGCTCTGTGTCATTATGGAGTATATTACCTTGGATGGGAGATTCACCAGAGTTTATTATCATCATTTTTCTCTCCTTAACCACTTCCACCATAAGGTATGGATTTCTTTGCCTCATTACTTGTTCTACTCGTTGAGCAATAGCCTTGAGGACCACAAGAAAAATCCCAGGAGATACCCTATTCTTCATCTTGGGCTTATTAGGTTGATCTATGAACATTATCAAAGGCTTCTGACTTATCTAAACTAGTTGCCTCCACGGTGTCTGAGGACTATGATACAGACAGTGGTGGCTCAAAGATTCATTCTAAGCCTAACCCAGAGAGAATTTTTGAAGCACATTCATCCCCTTTCCTTTCTGGCAAGAAAACCCAACTTTATAAACCCCAACACATAAAAGTTAACCCTGAGAATTACCTTGGCTACCTGGCCCCTTTAAAGAAACCCGCTCTTAAGGGTTCCCCTGCCAAAAAGTTGGTTTCCTACTCTACGAACTCTCTGGAGGAAAATAATGGGAACCTTGAAGCTAGTAGAGATTTTTTTTCTACCCTTCCTGCCTTTGTCAAAGATGTTGGAACTAGATTTCCCATCTCCCTTAACCTGGATGATTTCAACCTCATTTTAGATCAGGATCAGTCTGGAGATATCCTTGCCTCTGCTAGATGTGGCATTGGTGATATTTTTAGGGTTATGAAATGGGCCTATCAAGAAATCAATGATCTTAATCTAAAAAATAGGGTTCTAAATAGCAAGTTGGAGGAACTAGAACTGAAGTTGTCAGCTCTGAACAATGAAGAAGGAAAACGGAAAAAGAACAATACTAGGATGGGAGATGATGACATTGAGGACAAGTATAAGACTTTGGAAGCTGAAATTGTTATAATAAAAAACAATATGAAAATCGTTGTGGAACAAAACCATAGAATGGCAAGGCACAATGCCATTATCATTAATGCAATATCTAAAAAGTTGGAAAAGTCACAATAGGGCTCGTTGGTTGTTGACCTGGAAGAGGACAAGGATAAAAGAAAGAATGAGGACCAAGGAATATTGAAGAGGACCCATGTCAACCTTAAGAGGAAAGTTCCTCCTACTTCCCAGATGGTCTAGTTCTTAAAGAGGGGGGTTCATGAGATGAACGACATGGAAGCTAAGACAGTAGAAATTTTGAAGTCCCAAGCTTAGTTGCTGCTGGTGTTTTGTCTAGTCTTTTTGGGGTCCTTTTTATGGCCCTTGCTGGCCTTTTTTGATGGTTGTTGCTTTGTTATTTTAATGTCCTCTCTAAAACCTCTTTGTTTTTGGGTTCTTTCACATTTTATCTCTTTTAATTGTAAACTTTGTGGTTTCGGGTCCCTGTAAAACCCATTTTTTCTTCTTTCAAAAATGTTGAAATTCTAATGTTACATATATATATATTGATATTCAAATATACCATGTATAGTCCTAAAGGAAAAGAATAGTAATCAATGATACCTACTATAACCAAACATAGAATCAACAACTTTAATTATTTTATTGTGTTCCAAGCAAAATAGAAAATGAAAGTGATAAATCAAACAACATTGCTTTGTACAACCATCCACATGTAGAAAGCCACAATATAGGCCAAGCTATACAATAATAATTGACAAAAACTCCATATTCTCTGCAATTTAATTCCATTACAAACATGGCCACCAAATGTATGTATATATATATATATATACATATATGTCTATATATAGGTGTGTGTGTGTGTGTATGTATGTATATATATATAATAAAATATATATACATATAGATATATATATGTGTATGTATATGTATACATATATATAATAATAAATATATATATGTATATATATACGTGTAATAATATTTTAATGTATGTACATGTATATACATGGCATACTCATGTATATATGTATATATATATATACATGTATGTAATGTATATATATGTATGTATATGCAATGTTAATGGCACATGTATATATACGTGTATATATATATACATGTGTGTATGTATGTCTCATGTATGTGTGTATATATACATTAACACTACATACCCTACTATATATACCATATGCCTGCCACTCTTTCTCCACATATATATACATATATATATATATATATATATATACATACAAAATATATACATATATATATATGCTTATATACATGTATATACATGTATACTATATACATATATATATATGTACATATATATATATATATACATGTATATATATATACATATATACACTTCTCTCTATATATACATGTATACATATATATATATATATGTGCATGTGTGTGTGTGTCTATATATATATATATGTGTATGTAAAAATGGTTATATATATATATTGTTGTATGGCTTCCGTGTAGTGGTGATGGTGCAAGTGCCATCTGTTTTAAAGTCCTCAGAAAACAAAACAAATGTCTGTCTAGTTATCAATAACGTATTCTTTGGTGTCATTGTGATGGTTTTTGTTATTGTTGAAGGTAGCAGTGAGTGCGGAGGGAAAAATTTTGTGAAGGTGCAAGTGTGTTGAGTGGTTGTGTGATTTATGTGAAGGTAGTTGAAGGTTATCTTTTGTTTTGTTGCATGCATCGATGGTTGCAAATGGTGAGGGTTGTGATAATTTTGTGGTCTTGTTTGACAAGTTGTTGAGAAAGAACGGAGGAAAGAGGAATCAAGCGGGAAGGGGTGTTATTGAAGGAAGTAGGTAGAGGTGCATCTCATCTGGGTTATTCTTGAAAGAAATATTGTTTTATTGTGTCGATTGTTTGTATGTATATATATATATTTATATATGTATATGTGTGTATATATATATATATATATGTATGTATGTATGTATATATACATGTATGTGCATGTGTGTGTGTGTATATATATGTATATGTGTATGTAAAAATGATATATATATATATATATATAATATCAAAACACAGAATGAATAATACCTAATATAACCAAACCTAGAATCAATAGCATTAATTATTTCATTCTATTCCAACCATAAGGAGAATACGCAAGGAATAAATCAAACAACATTACTTTGAACAACCACCCACATTTAGAAAGCATATATATATATATATGTATATCTAAACATATATGTGTAAATATGTATACAACCATAGAGAGAGACCCACTGTAAATTGAAATATATATAAATATATGTATATGTGTACACATATATATAATTATTTTACTTTGTTCCAGCCATAACCAGAAAACGAAAGCCAAGAATTAAACAATAGTGGTTTCAATACGCAGCTAGGTGCAGAAAGACACAATATAGTTCGAGCTATATAGTAAGAATCAACCAATTATTTTATTGTGTTCCAACCAAAATAGAAAACGAGAGCCATAAATCAAACAATATTACTTTCTATAGCCACCCACATGCAGAAAGCTATATATATATATATGTGTGTGTGTATATATGTATATATGTATATGTGTACATATATGTATATGTGTACATATATGTATATGTGTACATATATGTATATGTGTGTGTGTAAAAATGATTTATATATATATACATGTGTGTGCAGATATATATAGATGTTGGTTATAGTTTGGCCTGGATTTTTGTTCAACCCTCCAGGTTTAAGTTGTCAGACTTGGGACTCCATAGCCATGTCAAAGGTGGCGGGCGTTTGTTGCAACGATAGAGGAGTTTGGTGAAATTACAGAAGTGTAGGGGAGGCCAGCAAAATGCCATTAGCATTGATTGTTGTATTGTTCCCATGTAGTGGTGATGGTACAAGTAACATCTGTTTTAAAGTCCTTGGAAACCATAACAAATGCATGTGCAATTATTGGTACTATATTGTTTAGTGTAATTTTAAGGTTTATGTTGTTGGTGAAGGTGGGTACGAGCACAGAGGGCAATATTTTGTGAAGTTGCACGTGCGTTGAATGTTGTGCAATTTTTGTGAACATTGTTGAAGGTTATCTTGTGTTTTTTTCCATGTATCAATGGTTCCAAAAGGTGTGGTTTGTGATATTTATGTGGTGTACTTGTAACGAAAACCATAAACACAAACCCACAAAACAAAATCACAGTATGGAATCCATGCAAAACCACACACACAAAACATGAACCATAAATAAAACAAGGTATTTGGAACAATCAAGAGTACCTTATGGAAAATCAAGCAATATAATTGCCAACCACAAACCAAACAATATCGTTGAGGGTTTGTTCCACATGTAGCTCTTCGTGCTTGTTTCAAATAGACATCTTCTTACCAACTTTCCTACACAAAAATAGCCAAAATATTATCATAGGCGAGACATTTCTTTTGAATTTCCAACCACCCTCCCTTGCTAAAAACATAAAAAATAATCTGCACCCACCTTTGCAGAAGGTGCCCAAAACTTAATCCGGGTTGTGTTTTTGGTGAATCTAGAAATCAAGATTTCTTGTGTTTTGTGGGGTTCCACATGTGCGTGAGTGTTGGCGATATTGTTTCATTTATGGCTTTCATTTTGTGTGAATGGATGGAAAATAGTTGATTTGTTGTGTTTTTTGGTGAGTTTCCCCATCTAGGCCACCGTTAAAACAAATATTAGTTTATTCAGGGTTTGCATTCTCGTGGTGTGTATATATATATATACATATATATACATATATACATATATACATATATACACATATATACATATATATATGTATATATGTGTATATATGTATATATATGTATTTATGTATATATATGTATATATGTATATATGTATATATGTATATATGAATATATATATGTATATGTATATATATATGTATATATATTATGCATGTACATATATATATACACATTATATATATAGTACATTTGCATATATATATAGTAGATATAGATATATATATATGTATAGTACATATACATATACATATATATATATGTTTATGTGTATATGGGTATATATATATATATACATTTATATATTGATCAATTAACAAAAAAGGAAGCCGTGAAGATTGGGAGTGGGAAACTAAAGTTAAAATATACTAATTTCTCAACATAGCTCTGTCAAAAAATGAAAGAATGCGTTGGGAAAAAAATTAAAAGTTTCGTTAGGTGTTGAATGGTTGCTTTTATTATCATGGTTGGCGCTAGATGCAAAACACAGAACATTTAATGTTTAACCATGCAATGCTATTTCCGAAAGCATGCAACAACTATGGACACTGACTTCCCATAGCCATTGGGCGACAAAAAAAATTTGGGAGGTTGACAAAAATCCCCTTTGGACTTATAGCCCATCTTCTCGCTAACTTCCTTGGAAAAAAAATGGGGCACAATATTATCATAGAGGACACTTTTCTTTTTCATTTCAAACCATTTGCCTCTACAAAAGAAGTAAAAATACCCGCTCACCTTTGCAAAAGTTGTACAGAACTTGATCCAGCTTGCAACCCCACAGAAGCTTTATGTCATCCCTCTTGGCCCTCATACCATATGACAGCAAAACGACACCAAAAAATTCCTTATTGAAAATTAGCCAAACATTCATTTTCTTCCCCGGGGCATTAATAGGGCAGCTCTTATTACGATGTCCCCCAGTACATGCAAAGCATACAATATGTGTAACTATATCTATATATGTATACAAATGTGTATATGTATGTATATATGTATATGTATATCTCTATAGATATCTATATGTGTATAGACATGTTTATATATATGTGTATATATATGTATGTATATATATGTATGTATATATATGTGTGTGTGTGTATATATGTATATCTATATGTATATATGTATATATATGTGTATGTATGTGGATTTTTGTATGTATATATACATGTATATATATCTATATCTATATCTATATATGTATACATGTATATGTGTAACTATATCTATATATGTATACAGATGTGTATATGCATGTATATATGTATATGTATATCTGTATAGATATCTATATATGTGTATATACATGTTTATATATATGTGTATATATATGTATGTATATATATATGTGTGTGTGTATATATGTATATCTATATGTATATATGTATATATGTGTGTATGTATGTGGATTTTTGTATCTATATATATATGTATGTATGTATATGTATATATACATGTATATATATCTAGATCTATATATATGTATGTGTATATATGTATGTGTATATATGTATGTGTATATATGTATATGTGTATTTGAAATGTAGTGTGTTGTGGATGGACATATGTATATCTATATGTATATATGTTTGTATGTATGTAGATTTTTGTATGTGCATATATATGTGTGTGTGTGTGTGTATACATGTATATATGTGTAGATGTATATATGTATGTGTATATATGCATATGAGTATTTGAAATGTAGTGTACCATAGATGCAACATTGGGAAAGATTGACAGACCCCAATGTTAAGAAGAAGATGCTATGGAAAATTAAGTGCATTGGGATCTGATTATTTATTTGACCGTTGTTACTAGTTTTGTAGTCACTGTCATTATTGTGAAAGGTTGTTTATAACACATTATTTTATCAATTTCCATACTATGGCTAGGCTATGGCCTACAGGAATAACAAAAAAGTGTGGAGTATAGTGTGGTGATTATCAAAAAATGGAATAAATAAGTTTTATTTCTTTTGATATATGGAAGATTGATGTAAGTGTTCATCGAATTCGTCGAGAATACATGTTCTAGGTTGACTATGTTGGAGGAATATAGATTTTGTTTTAAATTATTTATGGAGACATCTGTAAATGTACATTTCTTATATTATTTGTTTTAATTATATTGTAGATGTGGAAAGAAAAAAAATAGGAATGTAGAAAGGTTTGCTATTTAAAATTTGAGAATTGACATTGTTAGTTTTTGATGGTTTAATTGAATGTTTAGCTGTTGTATTCTTGTCACAATAGAACTTGTGGCTAGCCACTGGTGTTGAGCTCCATCTTTTACAAACAACAACTCCAACAATGGTGGTTGACTCTAGCTCTCCTGAGGCTTCCCAACAATTGTTAGGCCCGAATCTTGTAAGTTTGTTCCTTGTTTATTCTCTATTACTGCCACCTACATTTGTTCTTTCCCATGTGCATGACGTAAACTGCAAACATCATTTACTTTCATTTGGGGCCTTGCTAGTGTATAGTGTGGCTTGTTTTATTTGACATATTTATGTGGCTTTATTGTCTTTCTTTCCTGGGTATTTGGGAGTATCCATTGTTTAGCTATTTACGCGTGTTTCTTTTAACTGGAGTTGCATCTAGCTTTCTTTTTGTTGTGATATTTCCACGCACTGTCTAGTGGTAATGATAAACTTATTGATTGTCTTCATATGTATTGAATGGTGATGGGTTTGAAAATTAGTTTATGCGTATTTGCTGAAATCATGGTTGTGTGGTTGGATTCTCTTGCTTTTTGTTCATGCTTGTTCATGGGTCAATGAGTTTGACTCGAAACTACACGGTTGAATCCTGATAGCAATATCATAATTTAACACGTTGTGGAAAAATACCTCCTACTTATCATGCTTGTACCGCTATATTGTTTATGTTTTTTTCTACAAGGCATTATTGACGACTGTTCTCTAGCTTCCCAATGTGTTCTGTACATCTCTGGGACCTTCCCCTAGGGCGTTGGAAAAGTTGTGATTTAGAGGGCTAGTGGTTGGACAAGAGGATGTTGGCCTTATTGTACTTTGTAAGGTGTTGTTGGCTATCATCCTCTCTCTTTGGTTATAATCTGGGGTTACAGACCTGCAGTCAACAATGCCTTTTTGTAAATTTCATAGACTGTGTAGTTACTTTACTGACTTTAAAATGCTACTATTTTGAAAGTGCATATATGTTGACTCAACTAGCTTCAATAGATGGCAAGGATGACGAAAATTCTAGCCAAAGTTCACACAAATAGGGGATATCCACCCATCTTCCATGTTAGTTGTTAGTGACCCATATATCTACACACACACACACACACACACACACACACACATATATATATATATACATAATTTTTATTCCCCTCAAGACATTATATGCAAAAGGTTGTATTATTTGTTATGAACAATGTTATTTTATTAATTCTTGGCATTTTTTGGCTACTCTTATTTTGATAAGGTGATGTTGACACCATTTTATTTTTCTATTTGTTTGCTAATAATAAAGGGTTTTGAAAAATTTGGGTTGGTTGTCTTGTTTTATTAATTAATGTAGATGCACCATAGATAAAAAAGGAACATGGTATTTGATGAATATTTTTTTGTTGCAAACTGCTAGAAATTTGTAGCCACAAAACACACAAACCTTAAAGCAAAATCCACCAAAAATTGATGGTAAGAAACTCATTCAAAAATATACCCATACAAAAAACACTCCTTTCTCAACACAATATCCTCATAAATTGGAAAAAATACAGCCATTGTTGGCTATTTCCAGTATGCATTCTTCCCCGAATCTTGGAAACATAGCTAGAAAATTGAGCCCATAAACCTAGAGAATGAGACCGAAAAATATGTTATCGATACCTACACAAACATTTGTTTTGTTTCTTGGAGACTTTAAAATAGATGTTGCTTGCATGCTCTCCACTACATAGAAAATTATTAGTCGTATTCATGATTACATGAGACCCCATGCTTTTACAACTGTATCAATTGTTAACAATACAAACTAAGGATCTTTTAACAACCACCAACAAAGTACCATAAACGAATTTTGGTCAAAAACAAGTTAATAATTTGTGTGATGTAGAGTATAAGTAGCAGAAGATTAATCAACAATGCTCAATGGAATCTAACATAAAGTGTATAAGGTCAACTATTTTAGTCCATTGTAACCATAAGCTTAAACATATAAAAAAAAAATGATCCCCATGCCAAAAAGATAACAAATTGTACATAGAAAATATAAAGTAAGAGTCAAGATAATGAGGACTAATCTCCACCCTACCATATTGGGTCATGGAGCCTCATGGACCCTCACCAAACACCCGAGCAATAATATAGATTGGCAACCATTGTAATTAGTGGTGAAATGAATATTGTGTATTATAATCAATATAGAGTGCATTAGGATATGATTGTCTATTTGAACATTGTTGCTGAATTTTACAGTCACTAACATTATTCGGGAAGGTTGTTTGTAACACATTAGTCAATGGAACGATGTGTTATTGCTGCAGCATGGTCTGCAAGGAAAAGGAAAATGTGTTAGTGTGATAAAGATACAACATTGGTACACAATAAATAAATTAAAAAATGTAAAGGCTTATACAATTAATGACAAGAATGATGCATGACAGTTTCAATAGAACATAGTAAGTAAATAAAATCTAGGTATACCTTGTGTAGGGAATGAATTGAAGTCTAGACATAGAAATGAGGTTTGCTCTCCATCCTACCATATTGGCTTATTGAGGTCATCAACTCTTCCTGCTTGAGGAAGAGAGTTCAAGAACTAGGATGTAGATTCATAACCAATTACAATCACTTGATCTTCTTAGTTGGTTGAACTTGGCTCGTAAAGGTCATCCATCTATTTACCATATAAACTCAAATATTAACACCCAAGTTCTTGAACTATCTCTTCAAGAAAGAATGATAATGAGCTGAAGAAGGAAATTTGAAAATTCAAGCACAAAATTCAAAGAAGCAATTTGGCATGGTGCAAGCAGCATAAACCACAAATCAAACACACTTAAAGGATTCCTTTGATATGTAGCTCTTCCCATTTGCTTCAAACAAACGCCTTCTCACTAAGTTTCCTTAACAAAATGGGAAAAATATTATCGAGGTGACACTTTCCTTTGCATTTGCATCCATCTATCCTTTCAAAAACACAAAATTACCTACAACATGCTCGCAAAAGCTGCACAAAGCTTAATCCAACTTGTATCCTCACGTATAAGTTACCCTCATCATTCATGGCTCTCATTTTAGGTATAGGGTGCTGCCATAATAGTGGTTTACAATTCCTAAGAGGAACGAATTTTAGCTGAAATCACATATTTTAGAAAATATAATGATTTAAGCCTTAAAAGTTCCATTTTAAGGATTCAATTGAAGAGGGTTTGATCAAATCACCTTAGATCAAACCCCCTTGGATAGAACCGCTAGTTTTAAACCATACCTATAAATGCTCTCCTTTACACCTATCAAAATGCCGATAAAAAATCACTTTTGATTTAGATTTTGGGGGATCAAATGAATTCATTTAAAATTTATTTCAAATTATTATGGTATTCCTCAAAACAAGCTATCCAATGAATATAATTTTAATATGTTTTGTTTTGTTATGTATTTTTTAAAAGTTTTATTAAACATAGGTTTTTCATCGAAAATGA
The DNA here is from genome assembly GCA_007258455.2 of Sequoia sempervirens. Lineage (NCBI taxonomy): Eukaryota > Viridiplantae > Streptophyta > Pinopsida > Cupressales > Cupressaceae > Sequoia > Sequoia sempervirens. Next base: position 12,111 of record VDFB02373559.1, read on the forward strand.
ATTTATTTGTTCTTCACATGTGGAAAAATAGAAGATTATCAAAAAAAATTGAAAAATATGAGTGCACTAGATATTGAAGTCCTTGATCCAACAAAAAATAAAATAAAATTTTGACATATACAAAAAGTTACTGCTATACGCTGTGTCTGAATTGTAATTTGTTTGACTTTGAAACTTGATTAAGGAAAAATATTCAATAAAAACTATCTAACCAAGTGGAAGCACTAGATATCAGAGTTACAAATCTAAATTTTAAATAATTATAATTTTATCCTTCATGGAAAAAAGTTATGCTAATGCAAAGCCACTTTTTAAAAATGTTGTTTTCTGAAAAAAATCTATTTTCGTGGGAGATGGAAAAAGAAGATCAATTTGATTCCAAAAATTTTGAAAAAAATATTTTTAGAATCTACAAACAAAATTTGATGAGACTCTAGTTTGCACCATCTTCAAATTCCTCACAGTTTAGCCGCTATAGGTGCCCGAATGTGAAGATTTAGCTAAAAATAATAATTTCAGTGTCCAGTTTGGCCAAAAATTGTAAACCACTATTATGGGATCACCCTATAGCAATAGAATAACACAAAAGGATGCCTTGCTAAAAATTTCCAAGTGTATGTATGTGATGTTGACAAAATATGTTGGCCAGAGCTATAGTGCATCTGCCACCTACTATGCGGATTAGTGTGCATAGAAAATAGTACAACCTTTTGTATATAATGTCTTGATGAAAATTGAAATAATGTATATATGTGTTTGTGTATACATATATATATGTGTGTGTATATATTTATGTGTATATGTATGTATATATATATGTATGTATATATATGTATGTATATATATGTATATATGTATATATGTATATACTATTCTCTTGGAAACATACCCACAAAAATGAAAATATTGAAGAGAGACTCATCAAAAATTGATAGTAACAAACCTGTACAAAAAAACACTCCTTTCTAAACACATGCTACTCAAAAATTGAAAGAATACAGCCTACAAAACAACACCTTCTCCAAAATGAAACAATATAACATAAGCAACAAATCTATAATCGGCAATCCCCAATGGGAGTTAACATAAAGTGTATAACATTGAGTATTTTGTTCCAATGCAAAGAACAATAATCAATAATACCTGATGCAATGAGATGTAACCTGTATAACATTAAGTATTTTTTTCGATCGCAGGTGTTAGAACTGTAAAATTATGACAATTTTACAAGTTGTTCACATCCATGAGTTTCCAAATGAGTCCTTACCATAAGAACAAAATCCTCTCTTCAAAACATTTTTGCTCATATTTTTCCATGTGGTTCCCATAAAATCCATCAAGTCTTGAATATCTCACAGTATATTTCCTATCGGCATGAGATTATCAGGGTCTCCCCGATCCATAATGCTTTCTTTTTCCAATATACATTTGTTGTAGTCTATCGGAAAGACTTCTGGGATGTCACACCGATCAGAATTCATCTACAGACACCTATCGGCAGGACACAATGCATTGTTTCAGCGACAAAGGGATCATATTAGTAAGAGAGTCATCGTCAGAATGAAGTCATAGTGAGCTCATCATGTCTTACCGACTGACGCACAATAAAACACTTCGGCCAAACCAAATGGCTTCGATATGAGATCTTGCCGAATGTATTATGTCACACTGACTAGCGCACTGAAAGACTTATCGGCCAGACTAAATGGTATCGGAGTGAGGTCTCAGCAAGTACATCGGGTCTTGCCAAAAAAGTGAGGGGAAGTCTATCAAAGGTTATCAGGATGAGGTTATGTAGTCTTGCTGACTTACATGTCTCACCGAAGTGTTTCATCGGCAAGAGGGTAAATATGTTTCATCGACTAGAAAGTACCACAGGGTGTATATCGGTGAGACATGAGATAACCTATGAGACCTCACCCCGACTTAGAATTGTCACAGCGACACATGAGACGAAAGGATATTTCTTGATGAGACATCAAATGTCGATGAAACAACGGGACGTTATAGCAATGCACATTTTTTTTACTATCGGTGTGACATTGAAGGTCGGTATGACTGTAGGATGTCTTCACCAAGTGTTAGCAGAAACCTGAATACAACTGATTGCCGACATTTGAATACGAAAGGACGTGTCCTTTTGAATACTGATGTATAAATTCTCATTTTCAATTGTAAAAGAAGGAGGTAGATAGAATAAGTAGATAGGATAGGAAAAGAATTTTCCCATAATAGAGACTACAATGTATGATTAAAAAATGGAGATTTTAATGAGAATCAGTTGATGTGGCAGCATATTTCTCTATTGTGCTTATTGAAAGTATTACTTAAGTTATCTCCAAGATTGATGATTTCTGGTTATTTAAATTGATGTAACAATTTTGTATTTAGTTTATCAGTGCACATTTGTTGTATCTGTGTGGTTGATTGATCAGTTCTTTCAAGGAAAGTTTAAATCCTTTTAATTGGTCACAGTAATCAGGGAAATTCATTTGGATCATTAAGAAGAACTTGGTAGTCACAGTCTTGCATGTTTATACAAGTTATAAACAAAAACATATGCTAAAAAATTTGAGTACTTTCCAGAAAGAAGTTTCCCATTTAGATTTCATTTGACTCCGCATACCCAATAAGGCACTAGTCTCTGCATTTTTCACCATTTAGTTTCAATCATATTGTTTACATCTGTTAACTGAACATATTAGGTTTTAGTTTTAATATTGCTATACAACTTATACCAAATCAGGTTTCATTTGTCCACTCCCATCTGCCATTGTGGGAAAAACATTTCAAAGAGATAAGCATAAAGTCAAGTCTGCTTCACTCATATAGGTACACCTGCCTAGGTCTAGCAACACCTGAAGAGTAGGTCTAGATCTGACCTTGTCTGTTACCCTGAAACATACCAAGAGATTGGTAACCTCTTGAGGAATTTTTCTTGCATTTTTTAGAGCTAACAAATTGGCGACTCCGCTGGGGAGATATTTTAGAATATTTGGCTGAAGACCATCATATAGAGTCATTGAAGAAGAAGTCATAATTTGAGAAGTTTCAGAAAAAGTGATTCCGCTAGGGAAAATCAGAAATAATTTTAAAAGAAACATTTTCCTACTTTTGGAAAAGTAGGTGGCGACTTTGGTAAAAACCTGATGAAGAATGGATAGACAATTTTTGTATGGGACAAAAGAATATTTTGAAAGGCAGTAGTTGATAAGAGGAATTGAAGAATTGAAAAAGAAACAACTACAAATTAAGAAAGAAACACTACAATTGGACCAACAACTATTAGAATTATGCAATAAGAATGAATACACAAACGCAGGAAGGCATTGGACCCCTCAAGTGCCTGATAAAACAATTGGAAATTTTCACAATGGAGGAAATGTATATCATACACAACAGAATATATATTCACCACAATCACCTCATGGTCAAAAATATGTGCCACATTCTCATACACAATACAATAATATGTTATACCAATTTGAGCATCCACATAACCCTCCCCCCCATCAATACAGAACAATGATCAGACAATTCAACCTAGCATGGTTTCAATTATATCCTTACCCAATGGATGGCAGTTGGAGAAGTCTTGTTCCAAAGTTTATAGGGAGTAGTGCAATCACTGTTGAAGATCATTTAAGGAGCTTCAATGCTTTCATCGAAGACTTGGATGTACCATATGAGGATTTACATATGAGGTTATTTCTGATGTCACTCATTCATGAAGCTAGGGATTGGTTTAATATCCTACCGATTGCTTCTATTGATTCTCTCCAAGGATTTTAGGATCAATTTCTTGAGAAATATGGAAATCTATCTGCACCAAATTGGGTTTCCAATGGGTTATTAGAGATTCAAAATAATTAGAACTTGCAACAATATGTATGCCAGAATCAACAATTCGAAGAAGAAGAAGCTGAGTATGTACATACTCAAAGCCAGGACTCCATCACAGAATTAGAATGTGGAATTTACCCCTTTGATACATTTATTAACATAAGGAGACATGAAGGAGAAGATAAAATTTCTTTATACAACAGGATGATAAATATCTGTATGCAATTACCTCCTAATTGTAAGCCTACAAGACCCATTTTTGTTGCACAATTCATAAAAGTTTGGAAACCTGAATTAGCCTATTGGTCAGAATCATCAATACAACATACCTGTGATCAAGTGAATAAATTCATTGATGCCATGGAGAGGATAAGGTATGAGAACACTATCAATGTTGAATCTAATAGTTGTATTTTTTATGAGTATAGAGAAATTGATCAAACAATGCAGCCAATAGAAGACGAGACATGTGCAAGTCGAAATGGTTCATATGATAGCTTGCATGAGGAAGATGAAGATACCAAAGATCTCTCTTGTATAACATATTGTGACAGGGAAAATAGTGTATGTTATGAGGGATCTAATGAATATTCTGATTGTGAAGATGAACCTATTGATTTTGATTTACAGCAAGGTGATTCTTGCAGTTCTTATGGTAATCAAGAGGAAGAAGCAATGGAAAATGTGGATCCATTTGACAGTGAAAAAATAAACCCTTTAGCTGCAGCTCATAACCATGAGAACATGATTGATGAACAAGAAGATTGTACACTTGAAAATAGTTTTAATTTTTCTTCAAAACTATTGTATGATCAAATAATAGAAGAATCTCAAATGACATCTGGCCAAGGTGTGCTACAGAATGATTTCTTTTTGAATCCACTCCATGATGAGGATGGAACGTGCTCAAATGAAGAGGAGAGTATATCAACATGTGAAGAGAATAACTATAATGATCTTGAAAATTGCCATGTTGATGAATTGGAAAATGAAATGGAAGGAGATTGTGTATCATGTCACAATGAGGAAGAGTTTGAGGGAAATCATGTGAATCTTGATTTACAACAAGGAGATATTTCTAGCTCTTGTGGAGATCAAGAAGAGGGAGAAATAATAGAAGATATGGAAGAAACATATTCACTCAGTAATGAGAAAATTTCAGATTTTCTAACTCTTGAATACTAGAGATGTGCACACAAACAAGGATGATTCTGAAGTTGTGTCCAACTTACATTTATTTTGACAGTGAAAGTTCTTTGTGCAATGATTCATATGACTTCCAGTGCATTTCTTGAAATGATGGAGAAACCTTTGAAGTTTATCAAAAATATTTGTCCATACAAGAAGAGGTATGTGATTTTGAAATTTCTAACTTATGTGGAGAAGATATTTATTTGCATACCAAGGATGATAGAAGTCCAGTATTGATTATGCATGATATTGAAGATATGAGTCATAATTTAGTGTCATCTCCAAATGGTAATATGGAAGAGGTGCAAAAGGTTTCAGATTTGTTTGTCTCAAATAGTGTTGATATGACCGAATTTTTTGATTCTCAAGAGAAGCACTCTGATGGTGAATTGTTAGTATAGCTGGGAGAATGTTTTATAATTCATAACAGTGAGAAAGATAATGAGAAATATTGCATTGAATATGCATGTAATTTGTATGTTGAAGATAACAGAGATTTATCCCATGATGATGGAGAATTTGAACTGCGGAATGGTGAAGGGAACTTGGGCTAAGCTGAGCATGATGATTCTCTAAAATATTTCAATAACAGTGACAGGGAAGATTGTATGAATGTCTTCAAGAAGAATCTGATGAACTCAAAGCAAATTTGGGTGTTTGACAGAGGAAAGTATGGGCCTTTCTTTTGGATGGCCTTGAGCCATCATTTATGGTTTCAATTTTAGACCGTAACAGCCCAAAACGGATGAATTTAAAACACATAGGATTAAGGGTTGCCAGTGCATGGACAACTCTTGATAATCCTCTTAAAAATTATTCTCCATGCACAGTAGTTTAAGAAATAAAGGAACAGGAATTGCCAGTACATGGACAATCCTGATTTTCCTTCTTTCAAAATAAATCTTTCCATGTACAATAGTATAGGGTCACATTCATTTCCCTTTCCATTCTTTCCATCTTGCTCAATGATCCATCACTTTGAAAGTTTGGTCTGCTCACCTAGAAATTTGGATCCTTGAAATGATTTCACAACCATTCATCCCTAGACGAAGCCACTATTAGAACTGTAAAATTCTAACAATTTTACAAGTTGCTCACATCCATGAGTTTCCAAATGATTCCTTACCATAAGAACAAAATCCTCTCTTCACAACATTTTTGCTCATATTTTTCCATGTGGTTCCCATAAAATCCACCAAGTCTTGAATATCTCATAGTATATTTCCTATCGGCATGAGATTATCAGGGTCTCCCCAATTCATAATGCTTTCTTTTGCCAATATACATCTGTTGTAGTCTATCAGCAAGACTTCTGGGATGTCACACCAATCAGAATTCATCTATAGACACCTATCGATAGGACACAACGCATTGTTTCAGTGAAAAAGGGATCATATCAGTAAGAGTCAATGTCAGAATGAAGTCACAGTGAGCTCATCATGTCTTACCGACCTGCACACAATAAAACACTTTGGCCAAACCAAATGGCTTCGATATGAGGTCTTGCCAAACACATTATGTCACACCGACTAGTGCACTGAAAGACTTATCGGCCAGACTAAATGATATCATAGTGAGGTCTTAGCGAGTACATCGGGTCTTGCTGACAAAGTGAGGGGGAGTCTATCAAAGGTTATCAGGATGAGGTTATGTAGTCTTGTCGACTCATATGTCTCACTAAAGTGTTTCATCGGCCAGAGAGTAAATATGTTTCATCGTCTGGAAAGTACCATGGGGTGTATATCGGTGAGACACGAGGTAACCTATGAGACGTCACCCTGACTCAGAATTGTCACAGTGACACATGAGATAAAAGGATATTTCTTAGTGAGACATCAAACGTCGATGAGACGGCGAGACATTATAGTGATGTACATTTTTTTTTACTGTCGGTGTGACATTGAAGGTCGGTATGACTATAGGATGTCTCAGCGGATGTCTTCAGTGAGTGTTAGCAGAAACCTGAATACAACTAATTGCCGACATTTGACTATGAAAGGACACGTCCTTTTGAATACTGATGTATAAATGCTCATTTTCAATTGTAAAAGAAGGGGGTAGATAGAATAAGTAGATAGGATAGGAAATTTTTTTTCACAGAACAGAGACTACAATGTATGATTACAAAATGGAGATTTTAATGAGAATCAGTTGATGTGGCATCATATTTCTGGTGTCAATTGTCTGTTGTGATTATTGAAAGTATTACTAAAGTTTTCTCCAAGATTGATGCTTTCTGGTTATTTAAATTGATGTAACAAGTTTATATTCAGTTTATCATTGCACATTTGTTGTATTTGTGTGGTTGATTGATCGGTTCTTTCAAGGAAAGATTAAATCATTTTAATTGGTCACAGTATTTAGGGAAATTCATCTGGATCATTAAGAAGAACTTGGTAGTCATAGTCTTGCATGTTTATACAATTTATTAACAGAAACATATGCCAAACAATTTGAGTACTTTCCAGAAAGAAGTTGGCCATTTAGATTTCATTTGACTCTGCATACCCAATAAGGCACTAGTCTCTACATTTTTCACCATTTAGTTTCATTCATATTTTTTACATCTATTAACTAAACATATTAGGTTTTAGTTTTAATATTGCTTTACAACTTATACCAAATCAGGTTTCATTTGTCCACTCCCATCTACCATTGTTGGCAAAAAATTTCAAAGAGATAAGCATAAAGTCAAGTTTGCTTCATTCATATAGGTACACCCACCTAGGTCTAGTAGCACCTGAAGAGTAGAAGGTCTAGATCTTTTGACCTTGTCTGTTACCCTGAAACGTACCAAGAGATTGGCAACCTCTTGAGGCATTTTTCTGCGTTTTTGAGAGCTAATAGCAGGCATAGCAACATAATGGATGGCATAGATCAAACAATATTTGTTTCAACACAAAGCAAGGTAGAGAGAAATATTAAACACAAACAAGCACAGTAACATATCCTTGCAAAATGATAGGCATAAGATGTTGATAATAGATAAAATAATATTTGTTCTTCAAAAAAAAAAATATAGTCTTTTGTCAACAGCAACCTAGCATACTTTGTGATAATCAACAATTTGTTAATAGAGGTGAAGCAATAGAACTTGCAACAACCTACAAAGCACAAGTGATGCTAGATTCACAAAAAATTTAACAGTAGGTGGTTGTACTTGCACCCTCACAAAAGCTTGTCCTCGTTGCATGAACATTTAGTGTTGTATGGACTATGTTTAGTGGCAACAATGGTCAATGGAAGCTAAGATAAAGTATATAAGGTAAACTATTTTAGTAGATTCTAACCACAACCTAAAACATTTGAATTTTTTTGTAAATGCTATCTGAGAAGGTGATGCAGAGCATCATACCAAACCACTTAACAACACCATCATTTCTTCAAGGGATTCCAATTCCAAATAGAATCAGGAGAAGATCAAATTACCAATTCATCCAATAATCATTTATTCTTTCAATTTTAGTGTCACAAGCAACTCACCATATCAACATCTATAAATTCTCTCAACCTTTCATAAGGCAATCAGTAGTAACTTAACACAAGAAGACTTTATGAATACAAATCTGATCAAAAACCATTTATTCCATACCTTCATTCCTCAATAACTCTGTTACCAAGGAAAAAGGAAAACTAATCAATCATTATCACCTTGACAATCTTCATTTCCCAATTTCTACTCTTAAGGAAAAATGACCAGAATCTATTCTCAGACCAGAATACATCTCAAGCATCATCAATTTGACACAATCAAATCAAAATCCTGATCTGATTCACTAAAGCAATCCATTATTTCATTGTTCACAAAGACACTCTCCAATGTAACTTATTTCTCATGAAAAAATGACAACAATCATGCATACTCTTTTCATCAGACCCCCAAGACTCTGTCATCATCATATTTTGACTGTTGCATTCACTTACCAATGTTGTTCCATCAGATCTTCTATCTTCTTCAGACAAGACACCATTCCTACATAAGGTTCTCACTGTTCATTTCATAAAATTCAACAAACCAATCCCCTAAAATATTACCAAATCCTTAAACATCTTTATCAACATTGAATACAATAGCTCCAACCACTAACAATTCCTTATATCACTGTTTTATCAGATTAGCATTATCCATACAAACAAGCACCACTTCTCAAATAGGCTTCCATACCCCTAAGTGGGTGAGTCCCACAAATTAAATTCAAATTCCAAGTTCCAAAGTCATGTTCAAAGACCCTTTACCATACTTAATAACATAACAAAAGTCTACAGTAGTCTTTCTTAAGGAAATGACCAAATTCTTAGACAGAACGTTGGAAAAGGCTACTAAATTAGCCCATTTTAACAAATCAAGTGGTCTCTAAACTCCACTAATCCATCAAAGAACATCAAAAAGTCCTTATTTACACCTCCAAACTCAAGATTATCCAGTTCATATGATTAGAAAAGCTTAAAAACGTATTGTTTTATCAAACCCTTAATTATAGGGTGAAAACACCAAGAATAGGGAGGGTTTCATGAATGAAACACTTACAGACCTCCAAATCACCAGCCACCACCTAGAACATGATTAAATATTCCTTCTCATTCTTTTAGAATAATCTCCTAGCACATGCATGCATTATTTCTCCAATACCCTACTGGAAACCTTCATTTTCAAGAGGAGAAACTTAGAAAATTAGCTTAAATCATCAACACAACACCATATTCTTTATATCCCTACACAAAAAAATATAGTAAAACCCTAAAACACCCTAATTCACTCTACTCCACCATTCTACAAAACCTAATTCAGTGGAGTAGAGGTCATTCCCCTATTTTACTCTCAAACCCCAAGTTGAAGATTACAAATCGATCTTCAGGAAATCTACTCTAACAGTTGATAAACTCAATGGATCTCTCCCTAATATAGTCAAATGGAAGCTAGTTCTTTACTTTACTTGAATCAACAAATATCTAGCCTAAAAATATAGTATGAGCCACACAAAAGTTGTCAAAATCGAAAGAAAACATAGAAAAATTGTAACAGGGTGCTTTTATTTGAAAATACTTCTTCAAGAATATAATGGCATCCCTTTGCTCGACCTTCACAAGTTTTTTAAAGAGGTTTCCCTCTTGGTAACTGTCTCCCAACTTCCTTTATCAGTTGAAACTACCCTTTTATCTCTTAATATGTCTAGTCTCCCTATTTTGATCAAATTAGTAACTTGACAATATTGCATTATTGCAAATTTTACATTATTTTTTTCTATTTTGATCCCCTAGGACTTACCCATGACCTTAAATACATTCAAATAATACCTTTTACATCATTTTTCCATTACATTTGTGATTGAATCATGAACTCATGACCTTTACAAAGAAATTTTGAACATTTATCTTTTTACAAATTTGAAAAAAAATTGATGACCAAGGTGCTCCTGCACCAGAAGGATAGCAATCTATACTCTCAGATAGCAATTTGTACATGTAAACTATAAAATAAAATGCAAGACAATAAGGCCTACTCTCCATGTTTCTATATTGGGTCATGGAGCATCATGATGTGAGCAAAGATACCAAAAGTGTTTGCAAATTTCAATAAGGCATTGTTGGGTGTTCTTCTCTAACTTTAGGTGGCAAAACATGTAGTACATAACATTGACTATTTTATTACATTCCAACCATCACCACAAAATAAAAGACGTCAAGGAAAAAATGTTTCCAATTTTTTTTCCCTCTATATGCATCCAATCAATGACATTGCATTGTATTTGTTTGCATTGTTGTCAAGCATAGCTTTTAGGTTTTTGTTTGTTAAAGGCTCACAAAAGGAGTTGTTCGTTCTGTCGTGACAGAGATAGCTTCCACCATAGATATACCTGATGGACAATCTATACACTTGCTCAAGGGTTCCGTTAGAGCCAATGGAGCTTCATGACCCAATATGGGAGGGTGGAGAGCACGCCTTATTTTCTTCTTTTCCATTTCAAATTTTATATTTGTTGTTGATTATTTCTTGAATGCTCTCAAATGGAATTATTGCAACCATCAAATGTCTAGTATGTGTGAATAGAAGGATTTATTTGACCATTGATGAATGTGATGGACAATCTATATTATTGCTTAGGGGTTTGGTGAGAGCCCATGGGGATTCATGACCCAATATGGTAGGGTGGAGAGCAGGCCTTGTTTTTTGCTTTTGCAGTCCACATGTATATCTATTTCTACATAGAAATGTTCACTCATAAGATTGTA
>VDFB02373559.1:23475-42195 GCA_007258455.2 Sequoia sempervirens
GAGAGAAAATCTTAAAGCTACATTGATATCTTGGAAAGGTTTGCAAATAAAAATTCATCGAAGGATAAAGCATTTCTTGCATACCAAAAGTTCATGATGAATTTGGTTGTTGATTGTGACATTAGTGTACAAGAAACATGCCATATGCTACAAAAGTTGCCCCTTGTCATCTCAAGTCAACATTTCTTGTCCTTGAATGTTAGTAAGCAAATGTTCCACCAGTTGAAAATGGTTGACAATGGTGATGATCTTGCCAGTGCTTATATTCATTCCTACATGCACATACCACTTGAAATGGAGGCAATATCCCTTATTCATTTTGCACAACTTTATACATATCGCAAAAACCGCAAAGGCCTGCCCTGGCGTGATAGCTCCCAACCTCCTATCATCATTGTTTATCTGCTTTTCAAGACCACCCCCCTAGAAAAATTGATGCATATGAAACATTTTGTTGGTTAGAATTATTTCTCTACAAACCTTTTCAGAATGTGGAGGCTGACATAGGGCTTACAAGAGAAAGCATTACAACAAATTGTAGGCTACTCCATGCTATTAGCTATGTTGCTTGGCATGTAAATAGACTTACTGACCAGCCTACAGTTGATGAGGGTAGTGATAGCGATACTGATAGTGGAAAATCTCTGCCACATATAGAACAATATGAATGGGAGTTGCTCTCTCAACTTGGTGCGAAAAACAATGTTTGCTTTGACCAACTACAACTCTTGGGTCGGCGAGACTTTGAGCTACACTATAGGTGGGACAGCCACAATGTTCCAAAGAATCTTCATAGTATTGTTGAACAATTTGTTGCAACAACTAAATTACATACAGCTGAAGAGATGCTCCCCTCCTTTGCAACACCATCCCTTTCTCATCAACTATCTCCTAGACAAGAACTTGCTTTGAGAATCATTCAATAGCACCACCTTGGCCCGCCCTCATCACCTCTGCTTTGTATGATCATTCAAGGAACTTCTGGCATAGGTAAGTCATTCTTGATTGATAAGATATGAAGAGCATTAAACCGATCATGTCCAATCAAAAAATGAACCCTATGCTTGTTTTAGCACCAACAGGTGTTGCTATTTACAATGTCCATGCCTCCATAGTGCATTATGATCTTCACATACCAATAAAAGATATGAATTCGTTGAAAGGACAAGCATTGACCATATTTCAAGAAGACTTCAAAAATATTAAGTATATACTAATTGATGAAATGAGTTTCTTGGGTCCCAAGTTGCTACTAAAAATAGATAGTCATTTGCAGCAAGCATTCCCTTCTAGGCATTTGTAGCCATTGGGTGGTGTGTCTATTATACTTGTCGAAGACTTGGCACAACTGCCCCCTGTTATGGATAGACCTATCTATAGTTCTCGGTCCATAGCATTGGCACTTTGGAACACTTTCAATATTGTTGTTACGCTTGAAACTATCTTCCACCAACATGGGCAATCTGAGTCACAACAACAATTTCGTGTGCTCCTTATCAATATTAGAAACTGCCAAGCAACCCTGCCTGATTGGAAACTTCTTATGAATCAAACAAAATCCATGCTTGCATCTAAGTAAAACCAATACTTTTATCAAGCTATCCACTTTTTCCCAACTAATAGCTTGGTTGCTTTGCACAATAGGAAAATGATACAACAATTAAATGTTCCAATCGCAATTAGTGTTGCTGAATATTCCCAACAAAACACACTTGATTATGCTGATGATGAACAACTTCAACTTGAGCTGTTGTTTACAATTGGCCAACAAGTAATGTTGACAACAAATCTTTGGGTGGCAGCTGGCTTGGTGAACGGATCCTTGGGTCGTGAAGGCTACTGTATATGCCATCTGTGCTAAACCGCCTCAACTGCCTGAATATGTTGTTGTTGACTTCTAGAACTACATTGGACTAGCATGGGATCAAGAGAATCCAAGATTCATCCCCATTATCCCAATCACACGAGGCAGCCGAAGACAACTACCGTTGACAATGGCATGGGCTATCACAATCCATAAATCTCAAGGCTTAACACTAGAGAAAGCTACAATAGATATTGGAACTAAAGAAAGACAATGATTAACATTCACAACTCTCTCTCATCTTAAATCACTACAAGGAATACACATAGATCCACCTTTCTCTTTCGATAGATATTCTAGGCTGCACTCCAACAAATACAATGCACTTTGAATCAAAGAAGAGGAACGTCACCAACAATTGTTTGCACTACCACCATCATGAAATCTTTTTTATCTCCACGGTACCTATGCCACTTCTTCTTTTCCTCTTTGTCTCAATTCTTTTGCAAGACCCTTCATTCCCAGCCCTGCTTAGCTTCCCCAACATTTTGTAAGATTAACTTATAACATTTTGTAAGATTAACTTATACATACATTAGTACAAGATGTTCCTATTCAATTGTTTCTTTCTGTTTCCCCTTCTTCCTAGCAAGAAACATCCATTATCTAAATTTTAACTTCCTCTTAATGCCTTCCTGCACTTGCCCAGATTCATCCCGCCTCCATAGCTATGGCACTTTAATTATTTCTTTCTATCACTTTCAGATTCTAACAAATTTAGATTGGGAACATTTCCAGGTGTCACTGCAGAGGTTTATAATTGTCAATACATTTATGCTCGTGAGTGTCCTTTGTTCTTTGAGATGAAACTATATTGGACCTCTATACAAGGTAAGGTTGTATCCCATTCTTGCCATTTGTTCTTTTCTAATTACATTCAAAGTTCTTTCTAACAAATGCTGCAAGTCTATATATTCTTCTAACAAGATAATAGAAATATTAGGTTAATAACATTTGCAGGTTGTAGAAGACAACTATTTTCAATTGTCCACATATTGTGTGCTACACTTTGCAAAAGGTATAGCTCCATCCTATTTATAACATGTATTTTATTCAACATATAGTAGATATTATTCTTTACAAATATATTGTATTTCTATAGAAGGTAATGTTGTATCCCATTCTTTCCATCCGTTCTTTTCTAATTACATTCAAAGTTCTTTGTGACAAATATTGCAAGTCTATATATTCTTCTAACAAGATAATAGTGATCTCAAGTTAATAACATTGGCATGTTGCAGAAGACAATTATATTCAATTGTCCACATATTGTGTGCTACACTTTGCAAAAGGTATACCTCCATCCTATTTATAACATCTATTTTATTCAACATATATTAGATATTATTCTTTATAAATTATACAGCTCTTTATATACTTCCCTATCTAAATACTTTGTAGTGATAATACATGTTTGTTGTGCTAAACTTTTAATCTCCCTTGTTCCAAATGATATTCCCTTGACAACATTTTACATTCCAAATACATGCACTGATGTACATTTTAAATTCCTAGAGAAAAAATCTACTCTCCTTATAGGTTTGGTCATAATCCATGATGCTTGATGACATAATCTGGAAGGGTGCAAACAAGGCTTGCCTTAATCTCTCAATCTTCCATTTCATTCCTTGCACAAGGTATGCTTACATTTTATTTGCTTCTACTCTTCTACTCTAGCTTCATTTCATACAATTTGTTATGGATTTTGTAAGTCTTCACATTTTCTAATTCATTTGTTGTCTACCAATCGTATGTATTTAGTGTACTAAATTTTCAATTATTCTCTCATGTTTCCAACCATACTCTATGCAAACAATCACCATATGTGTAGCTTTCGATGCCTTCAGAGCTTGCATTAAGTAAGCAGCAGCCTAGACATTGCTTTCACCATTTATCTGAATGGTGAACAATTTATTTTTCCTTTCTTGGGGGTTTGGTGAGAGCGGATGACACTCCATGATCCAATATGGTAGGGTGGACATCGGGTGTTGCTTTCTTATATTGATTGTCCATTCTTCGAGATACACTAGGTATTTCTAAGTTTTGTTTACTTCATTCCTTGTATTACAACTTCATAGCAAATTGTATGTTATAAAATAATCAACTTTCATATCTCTTGCTTTACATGTTGTCTATCAATTAGAGATGACCACTGCACTAATATTTGCACTTTTCTCTTATTCTTCTAGATGATACTCAAGCCATAATTAATGTGGATTCCAAACATTTAATTTAACTCACTACTAGCCAGATTTTTCCTTCTATCATTGATCAAAGTGGTAGGGTGCACACCAGTCTTCGTTTCCTACCCTGGCTTCAGGAATGTACCGCATGCCCAAGTATGCTTAAATTTTACTTATTTCAAAGCTTACATCACATGTGTGTTGTATATCTTCTAATGTGCATTATAGAGGTCTTAAAATTTGTTGATTTACATATTTCTTCTTTAATACAGATGTTCACCATAGTACATTCATTTTTTTGTGTGTTTTACTTATATATTTTATGTACACATCTATTTATTTCTCACATAAGATTCAATTGGAATTCATATGTTACAGCCTATGGTTGAGAATGGAGTAAAATAGTTAATGTTAATCCAGTTTGTCTTTCACTCCATGGGACATTTCTTTCGAGTGGGTGCTCTTAAAAATGGTGTGTCCTTTCACTTTTCAAAGCCATATTGTTCACATAAGATCATAAAATTTACTGGTTATTGTTCTCTATCTTAGCCTGGATTCATTTATTTTGTGTAGGGTTCTCTTGTGCATGCTATGTTATTTCAATTTAGAGCTTGCATTAAGTAAGCATCAGCCTAGACATTGCTTCCACCATTGATGCCAATGGTCGGTATTTTATTTTTTGTTGCTTGGTGCTTTGGCAAGATCGGATGATGCTCCGTGACCCAATATGGTACATGGTGGACGTTAGGTGTTGCTTTCTTATGTTGACAATCCATTCAACAACATACACTAGGTAACTTCTATCTTATAAAATAATCAACTTTCACATCTGTTGGTTTACATTTTGTGTATGGATTATAGATGGCCACTGCACTAATATGTACACTTTCCCCTTATTTTTGTAGATCATACTTGTCAAGACTATATATGCATGCTCAACAATTTCGTGACAGTCTGTAACTCTCCATCACTTGATATGGAGGGCTGGAAATGACAACTTGTCTTGTGTTTTATTTTATATATTTAATGTGATTTGTATAAGATACAAATAGAATTCATTATTTGAGTTTCTCTTAGACTCCATTGGAACATTGCTTTTGATGGGGTCTGCTTGAAAGCCATACTGTTGAAAACATCAGTGGTTTAGTTTTGTTCTTTAGCCTTCATTCATTTATATTGTTGTATTCTACACAAGGTGTAAAAATTAAATTGTCCAGATTATGGAGTTTTTCTCAATTGCTACTATGTATCTCGGCCTCTTTTGTGTGCTTCTGCATCCAACTTCCTCCTTAAACCAATCTTTTTTTATTTATGGATTGAATTTTTTTAGTTATGGCTTCCATTTTCTGGTTATGGTTGCAACATAATAAAATATTCTATGCTATTTTATTCACTTTTTCTTTCCACATTATTGCATCCTAGATTGTTCTTGTTCTCTGCAACTCCCAATGTCGACTCTCAAGCCTCCCACCCTCACTGCCTGCATCTCTGATCCCTACGTTGTACATCACTGACTATCGGCTTATCATTGTGTGTTTCTACACAGAACCGCTAGTATTAAATAAATTGTACCCCGTATATATATGAATCCATAACTTCACCAGCACAATCATATATATACAATTAAACCATGAAACAAATTTAAAATTTCAACTAAATACAATATTTTCATGACTTTGAAATGATAATATGGATAATACATCACATTTGTTGAATGGGGAAATGAGTTTGAAATGATAATATGGGAAAATCAGAATCTTAACTTTAATCTGTGGTGGCAATTGCCCAAAATACTCTTACCTAATTCGGAAATTATTTATTCCTTTCCACTAATGTGGACCACTTGAAAACATTGAGTTTTTGTGTTTGTTTTCTCATATGTATCCATTGTAATAAATTAGAGAGTTAACATTCAATGAACATTTTGTGTTTTTTTCTCGTATGATAGAGTGATGAAAGATACGTTAATGAATAATATAGGTACCCAACAATTGAAATATGATTCAATGGATAAGTCACATAAAATGTTGAGGGTTTCCTATACAAATAGTCATAGTTAAAATTAATTATGGAGTTGTAAATAAGATACATAATTATTTAGCTTATCATTTAAATTCATTATCAATTGGCGAGTTGAAATCAATTTGATTTTTATGTAAGATAGGGAATAATACCTTGCATAGTGTCTTAATTCATTTATTCTTTTAAAATAATTTGTAATATTCTTAACAACTACAATAATTTATTTTCAGAAAGATTCTATTTAGTGTTTGAGATTCAAATTATTCATCTTAAATGTAAGAAAATTTTATTTGCTAAAAGAAGAAATCAGAGTAATATTTTAGAATGGCCAATTTTAGAGATTAAATATGAAATGTTTCAAAAAAAAAAAAAGTTATTAAGTTTCAAATATATGTAAGAATTGATTGTCTACTAGTTTCTAAGAATATATTTTAATGATACATATTAGTTCCAAGGAGTACAATCTTCCATGAGAGGTAATAGTTAAACATGGTAAGGAGAGAGGAGAGGATAGGCAATCACATGTATTAAGTGTTAGTGTAGAACTAAAATGCATGCTTGATGGTTTATTTCTTATTGTAGAAGGAATAAAGGGGTTGTTGGTATTGAAAGAAGCCAGTTATAAATTTAAAAGATTGAAAGAAAATAGTTAATATTGGAAAACAAATTCATATTTTCAAATAGTTAGACTATTTTCTTTTATATTTACAAGCAAAAAAAAAGGTGATTCCTCTTGGTATTCAACCACACATCAAGGTGAAAAGAAGGAACTTTGATGTAGAGATAGGAGGATTCAACAACACATCTCACAAACCTTCAACAATAATTCAAATCAATCTTTGTATAACACATGCCATTAGGCATTCTATATCACATTGGAAACATAGCCATGGCAGCCCACAATTTAATGCAACAAAAAGTCATTAATAACTTCCAAAAAAAAAAGAATGAAGCCAATCTCTCTGGTGAGATTGAAGAAAAAATAATTATAGAATTTCCTCCAGTTTTTATGAAGATCCAATGGTGGAAAAGAAAGATATTGCATTTTTTCCAAAACTGCAAACCCTAAATAGGGTTCAGACCCACCCTCACAAAAATGGTCATAACTTATTCAAATCTTAATGAAATTTGATAAGACTTGAAGCAAAAAAAATTATATTCACATGGAAACAAAACCCAACTAGTTTCAGATCCAAAATATAGACTTTGCAATCCATACCATCAGATTTTTCAGACTTTAAATTCTGAAAAATATTGTTAGAATAGGGCAGTCTCACCAAAATAGTCATATCTCCCACAAAACTAAATAAAATTCAATGAGACAAAATTAATTGGAAAATAGAAACAAAGATATTTCTATCCATATATAATAATCCATTATATGAGTCCATACCATTCCTTACAATGCACAACTTCATCCTGGAAACAATGTAAACATCAGAAAATGCCCACAAAATTTGAGGTTTCCATTCATCGAACTTCAAAAACAATGTCTCCAACCCCCAATTCGAGTTTTTGAGGATGTATTTATACATTTACAACCAAAAACAAATTTTTTTAACCACCTTTTTATTATTTTGTTGACAAAAAACCTTAATGACACTTCATCTACCGAATTTTGCATTTTTGACAATTTTTACAATATGGAACAACTTTAAACATTATTTGACAAATGACTTAAAATATGACTTCCTAAGACTCAAACACATCTAAAATGGTTTGGTAAACCTTATTATAAGACCCAATACACAAAATAGAGAAAATATTTACAAATGGCCTCATGGAGGGAAGAAATCAAATAGGTGCTCCTGCACCAAACCCACTTTTTACAAAGAAATTTAAGTTTGACATTTTAATTCTACTCCTCATATTCCATCTCATTTCCTTAAAAAATTTGCATTCAAAAAAGATGGATAGTTTAAGTTGTAAGGAAGGAAGGCCCAAATATTGAATCATTGGATACCCTATTTATGAGTAGCTAAAAGATGAAGCTTAGCACAAAGATCAAGGAGTTATTTTATAGTTAAAGGAGAAGATGTCTCATATGTCTTAAAAAAAATTATTTCCTTTTCCAAACAAGTAATTTAATTAGTGATACTTGAAGAATATAACATGTTGGCTATGTATTTATATCATCATATTCCAAAAAAATAATAATTAGGGAAGATAAATCCATTTCTCTGTGATTGATTGTACTAGGTTAATAGGATAGAAACCATTTCCTAGGCCTTTGAAATGCTATTGAATTGAACTTAGAATGTAGTTAGAAGTATTAGGTTAGGTAATTTTTCTCCTATCTATATCTTCAATAGTTTGAATGCAGTACCAAGTTACAAATTTCGAGGGAGTATATCCTTAAATTGCTCTTGTTATTTATTTATTTATGAGTTACCCTCCTTGGGTGCTAAGACCAATAATACTGAAACAACTTTGGTCCTTTGGCTAAATATAATGTGAGCAAGATCAACCAAATATACCATATTTTTTGCAACATTTTTCCCATAGAAAACCTCTAATTAGTGAAGCAGGATTATTTTAACTAGATATAGAAGGAAACCGACAACAAAATGCATACACATGATTAGCAAGGAGAATGTTACTAACCATTTTTATGTGGAAAACCATTCAAATATTTTTTTAATTAGATAAGTTTAATATTTTAGTTTATGTAGCACTTCCATGTGTTTACATGAGAGACAACAACCAAAAGCAAAGAGATCACCCCACCCTTGAGTTAGTTCCACTCAAAAGAAATCCAATGTGTGACAAGAGTTGAAGAAATAAAAATGAATTCTCTTTTATGCATGGTTAGTTGGGATTTTGAAGGAGAAGAGCCAAAATCAAGAACATCATGAATATTTTCTATTTTTTAGCTAAATTATATAGAAATAGAAAGCTACATCAAGAAATTGATATTTTAGTGTAATTTCCCCATTAGGAAGAGTGGTGCAATGAATAAGATGTATGGTGTAGGAATGTTCAAGGAGACACCCCAATGTATTAACAAAAACCACACAGAGAAAATTTGTTATCTAGAAAAACCTTGAGGAGTGAATCTTTTAAGAGAAAAGGGTGTTTAGAAAGGGATCCACTCAAAAAAATTAAACATCGGTGTTCTTCAAAATGGTTATGTTCTAGAACATGTTGACCATCACCAAAGGTAAATTTTTTCTCTCATATTGTCACCATTATGAAGTTATAACATGAAAAGGTCAAGAATTCCACTAATGGTATCATACTTTTTGCATTAATGTTATGTGTTTTAAGTGTCATTACATTGTGTGAAGAAATTTCTAAAGCATAAGTGTTCATTGTAGTCTACTAATGTCACATTTTTATTTTAACAATTGTTTTCATCTATTATTTGACCATTCATTTATTGGGAAAGGCTTAAATCATTAAATTTCATCCATTATTTATTGTTTCTTCATGAATATGATTTTAGTGATGCAAATACAACAAAACAGTCATTGTAGGATCATGATGGGCCAAATAGGTCCCTTAAGTGGCAATAAAAATATAGAAAAATAGACTTAAGCAACTTTAGATAATAATTTGAATAGGTTATTAACATAATTTGAAGAATATGTAGAATTGGAATTTGTAGAAAAATGAATGTAGTTTATAGGCTATTAGGATTTTTTTGGAAAAAGGTAATTCTATTTCATTAAAATTTGAAATTTTAGAGTAGTAGTACTTTAAATTTTATAAAAAATAAAAATCATGTTTTTTTCTAGCCAACCTAAGTATGAGAAAATTTTTTTTGAATCTTTCAATATAAGTAGAGGACACATGCTCTGATATGATGCGTTATTTTTTGTAAATTTTAAGGACTTTTTTAAAATATTGAAAACCATTTATCTGGCCACCCTAACTTGGTCAAGGATATATAGATGTTTTTTTAAGCTATTGTTTGTGAAGCATAGAGTGTGATGCATCTTTTGGATTCAAAAAATGTACAACCATTTTGTTGGTTAACAGATTTTCACACCTTGAAAATTGGCAATAACACAAGGTGCAAGAAATTATCTAGCAAATCTGAATATTTATCTTTGAACAAGACTAAATATTCTCTAAACTTTTGATTTACAACTCCCTCATGTGATTTGCAATGAAATAAAAGAATGAGGAAAATAAAACACCATGTATGCTTTTAACCAGAAATCATAAAAGATAAACCCAATATCAAAAAATTCCAAGTACCAAGTGCTTGAATAGTAATGGGAAATATTAGCACAAATACTAATTAATCATCAAAGATAAAATATCTTCTCAATACCATATGAGAAATGAAATCAAATGTATGAACTGCACTTCTCATACCAAGATTAGATATGCAAGATGTATTCTTAAACGCAAAGATTTAAGAAAAAAATAAACTCAACCAAGTTGCACATAAACAAATGGTAATTTCATTCATTTGATAGTATTGAGCAAAATTTACAGAATAATGTCTAGAGAGAGCATATGAAAAATAGATGCATCTTAAATAGGTGAATGAGTTTCACCTCTTTGTGTCCCATAGCGCATTAATCAAAAGACACATAAGAAAAATAAAGAGAATCGAGCCACTATGATGGTGTCACTTCATTTACAGTCTCCTAGATTTCCAATGGTCTCTTCTACCATGCATGGACTTCTTTAGGACATGCATCAGGTCTTTTTGTTGAGGTATGGCTACATTTTTCATCCTCACCTTTGATGTCAGATGGAGATCTTTGGTCGTTTCCATGCACTACTCACAAAATATCAAATGATTTATTACTTGAGATGATACCAAGTGTAATTCACTTAGCTTTTGCAAGTGTTCAACATTAGGAGTGGGTATATCAAGAGCTTCTTTAACTATTTTCTAGAAATCAGCAATTAAACTTCTAGTGTCTACATTATCTTTAATCCCATTTTTATCCTGCAGTAGACCAAGAGCTATCAAGGTGTTCAATGCCTCATCTAAAATGACATCGCATTTGTTGATGACCTTTCTAAGCTTCTATAAAATTTGTTTGGAAACTTGCAATTTCCATTCTACTACTTTAGTCCATGATAGGAAGTGAGTATCTGAAGCATTAGATATGATTTGATATGTGGCCAAATTTTCCATATCTGAGCTCATCAAGAGTTTCAATTCAGTCTGATAGTTAACCCACAATTTTACTTCTTTCTCAATGGAAATGATATCATCTCCTAAGGTAGCTCTCAAAGCATTTGCTTGAAATTTTTTTAAAGACTTAGAAATAACAAAGCTTTCCCTTCTTGATAAAGGATTAATTCTAGTCATCTATGGCTCATATTAGACTCTGACTATTTTTTATTTTTGTTAGGGCTTCCTTTCCAACCATGGTGAGACATTCAACATAAGCCTTTTCTCAAAAAATGGCTTGGGAAAACCTCAAAAATGGATTTCAAATAGGCAGTCAAGTTTTGAAACTAAGTGTTTAACTCATCCTTTCTTTCTTTATCTTTCTTTGATATCTCCACCATTCTAGCTGCTGACACCTGGAAAATTTGAACACCTCCATCTCTGGTAGGAGGATCGAGGTCATCCTTTTCCACCTCAAAATCACCTACTACTACTTGTGAAGCATTTTTCTGCATAGATGGGTGTGCAATTTCTAGTTGAATTGTTCCCGATTCAGTATCATCTATAAGACTGGTAGTGGTTTTCAACTTCCTAGGCTTAGGAGTTGAAGTTATTTGTAGAAATTGACTTACCATGTCTTGCTTAGGTAGGCTTGATTGTATGGATTTCCTTTTCTGAGATAGTGAATCTTCTAGCCATGTTGGGGTTGTTGTGACCTTAGTTTCCTTGAAGCGTGGGGATGCAAATAGAGTTTGAGTAAATGGAGGAGTATCCCCTACATGTGTAGTTATTCCTAGTTCCCAAGAGGGGTTTATTTCTCTAACAAGTGAATCATTCTGAGAGGGAGGAGAATCAACATTCAAACTCTCTAACCCTTCCTCCTCTTCTTCTCCTTCGTTCTCTTTTTCCAAAATAGGTAAATTAAAAATATCATCCCCACAAGTTTGTGAGTACACATTCTTGTCTGGTGGATCCTCATCACCGCTTCCCTTAGCACTTCTTGATGAAGACTAAGGGGCATTACTAGTTGATTTTTTGCTAGAAAAAGCTTGGGAAGTACCTCTAGTGGCTCATGAATCCTTTGATCTAGTACAAGGGCGAGATTGCTTAGTTTTCTTCTTGGTCACCCATTCGCTAGTTCTAGTCAGAACATCGACAATTCTCACCTCAATAGTTTCTTCTTCTTTAAAGTTCTATTCCATGGCAAGGATGGGTTGACTTTCTATGAGTTCAGTGTATACTGGGTCAATCATGTCAAACCCATCTTCAATAATATCTCTCAAATCCCACTTTAAATCATAAATAACAATTTTTTCCACTATCAACCTCATCCAACTTCTCCTTCTTACCTCATATTCATCAAAACAATCAGCCCAATAGTCTTCAAGGTTGGGTTGGTGATTGAAATAAGGACCCAATTTTGGGTTTTTCTTTACATAGTCCTTCAGGTCAAAAGGAACACACTCATCATATGAGGGCATATTATACCTAGATAGCTTGTCTTTAATGTTTAAACCATCAGACATATATTAGCAGTTGTATGCGCCGAATCCAAATGGAATGTTGACAATAAGTCTCTTTCTACCTTGACACAATGTATTCACATCAACTAATTGCCTACTAATCTCAATAACTACCCATTTATCTTCATTGTACCTAGGCAGTTTAATAGGAAAGCCTACATATCCACCCACTCTAATATAAGAAAACCTTTGAAATTGAATAAAATGACAACCATAAGAATCCACAAACTGTATGGCCTCTGGAGACAATCTCATTGTTTGATGCCCTTGCAATTCCCTAACCATTCTCATGGTAAAAGTATCATCAATTATCCTAAAATGAAAGAAGCTTTTATGAAGTTGAAGCTTGTCAAATTAGTCATAGATTGGTACTTTCCCTAGTGGTAGATCACTCGGCCTTATCCAGGCCAAGTTCAAGTACTTGCACGGGAGTATATTAAGTAAGATGACATGAAGAAAAATCTATTCAAAACAAAGAGTGACATCAATTCATGTATACAATCACTAATGATCTTAGCAAAATCTAGAAATTGTTCTCCACTTAGTATATTTGGATGAAGAAATACATCCATTCCTCAAAAATGTGGACATTCTCATTTCCCCTAACCCTATGTAACAACACAACAACATCCTCTACTTCATTTATCAAGTGGTTTCTGTGCAAGTTGCAAGGCAATTGGGTTTTACCCTTCTTGGGTTTAACTAACCAATTCTTAGCTATCACATTCATGTAAACCCCTTTCTTGGCGATGAATTCTATCTAAGAATTGGTCATATGTCCATTGGTGAATATTCTTCCCTCTCTAGAGTCCTTAAATAGGACACAAAGGTAGACCTTTGAATTTTCAGAACCAGCCTATCATCCTATGTTCTAACCTCCCATGTCTATGAGTTTTAATGTTGAATGCATTCCAATACTAATTTGGGACACTATACTACTATTGAGAATGTGGCAACCTCAATCAACCCACTACCCATTACCCTCTCAATGATAGGTGGAGGATTCAATTGGTTAAATTTGTTTCTTAATTCATCTAGGTTTGCAAGCCCTAGCCGAGTGTCACCAATCTCAGGTCCCTCATAGGTTAAACTAGACACATATTCATAACCATCGTATTTAACCCTCACCATGTGCAATTGTAACTTTCAACAATATGTACTTCTTTAATGCAAGAGAAAGCAATTTAAAAGACAAGATGTGATGAATAAAATTGAACGTACCTCTAATGGTGATTTTCATAATTCAAATTGCATGCTTCCTCCAACTCTTCCCCAAAAATTGCCACGACAAGAATGTTTTCTCATCCCCCTATTTTATTAATCACAACTACACAAAAAATATGGGGGCGGATGGGAATTAATGTCTCAATTTTAAATTCTGACACATGGTAGCTATCGCTATTAACATTCCCCATATAACTATCTTTTGATAATTTCAAAACAAACGTCTATGGGCGATTATAAAAGAGGTTCATAAAACTTCAAAAATATGCACCCAAGTTTGAGCGTGACAAAAAAAGACCACCTAGGCTCATAAAAGTCACACTAAGGATGAGGTTTGACTAAATACATAAAACACCACCCAATGTAACACTTAAAGGAAATAAAGTAGTCCTAGGTGGCGAAGTGAGAAGTTTGATGAACTATGAAAAACCCCACCTAAGTTCACATTATGACTTAAAATGTCACCCACGTTTATATGAAAGGTTTTATGAATTAACATAAGCCTTAACAAGATGGGAAGCAAAACAATGGTAACACTGGCTTTGAATGCGGATGAAGAATGATAAGGATGAAGCAACAAACCTATATTAGATGAAGTGGATAAATGTCTTATCTATTGGGAAATAGAGTTAATCAAGGTAAAATGCACTCTCTAGCAGCAAGAAAATAAACCAAAGGAAAACCAAAACCCAAAACAAAACCCTAAACTAACTATGTACAAAGGAGGTGAGGCCATGAAGGTCATCATAGCTGATACAACTTCAGATCTTTCCCATTATAGGGAATGGGAAAGGGGGTCCTATTAGGGTATGCTAGCTAGAATGTAGTAGGCCTGAGTTCCTGAATGATTTTGAAAGGGTTGATCAACAATGAATCAAAAATTTTATGAGCACCTTTAGGTTCTCTGTTTTTATCCCATAGAAAAATTAAATCTCTGAGCATGAATTTTCTAGGCTAAGACTTCCTATCAGAAATCTTCTTGAACATCACCTGATGTATGGTTATCTTTTCTACCATCTCTTCACACTATTCCTATAGTTTGGTTAAGTATAGAATCCTTTTTTATAAAGCATCACTAAATTCAGCTTCCTCAATAATAGTTTGCAATTTTCAAATAGGAAATTCTAACAAAAGAGGAAGTGCACCTTCCACTCCATAAACCAACTCAAAGGGGGTAATTCCAATACCTCATTTTGAAGTTATCTGATCTTCCCATAGAGATTCGTATAACCTCTTGTGTCAATCTTTCTAGTTGTCACTGACTAATTTCTTGATAATGTTTATTATTTTTTTATTAATTGATTCTGCTTAACCATTTCCCTATGGGTAATAATAAGCTAAATGGGAAATAGAGATCATGTAATCATAGCAGAAAAGTGAGAATTCACTAGATGAAAAATTGGTGGCATTATCAGCCACTAGTTTATGTGGTATTCCATACCTAACCAAAATGTTTTCTTTGATAAAATCACGTACTACCTCAGAAGTTTTTTTTGTTACTGGAATTGCCTCCACCCATTTGGTGAAGTAATCAGTAGATGTGATAATGTGAGTATGACCTATGCTACATTGTGGACTAATCAGACCAATGAAATCAAGACCCCACTGCTGAAATGGTCCATTGATAACCACAAGTTTGAGTGGCAAGGCTACTAATTGAGGCCTTCATGTAAACAATTTGCATTTATCACACTTTCCAACCAAGTGATAGGAATCTTTAAACATCCCAAGCCAATAATATCCATGTCTTATGATCTTGAAAGTGGTCATATTAGAAGAGAAATGAACACCATAGGCCTCATTATGGAAAAGATTAAGCAGCCATTCTTGTTGAGCTTTATCAAAGCATTTTAGGAAGGTTCCGTCTATACCTCTCTTGTACAGGGTGTCATCCCAAATAATGTACTTGGATGCTTTCAGCTTCAAATTCCTCTTTTGTTTGCTTGAGATATTATTTGGGTATCGCCCGTAAGTAAGGAAATAAGCAATATCAGAGAACCACTCATGTTGCAGACTAACAATTAATACCAATGGCAGATCTTAACTTTCTTCTTCTCCTTTTGAATTTTCTACCATCAACTTACAAATTCCTTTTCCTTTTACTAACTTAGTGGGATTTAAGCCTAGGTCATATTCCTATACCTTGGCTATCCAACTACCTCTCCTCTTGTAGTCAATATCTTGTTGGGTCAGTATGCTTTTGACAACTGAGTCTGGCACGTAAACCACTAAGTGCGAGTGAAGAATATAGAACCAAAATTTCTTAACTACTTTGACAACTATAAACACATGCTTTTCAATGGGAGAGTAATTAAGATCATGATTCTTTAATGGTTTCTCATGAAAGCAATGGGTTCCTGAAATTTATCTTCATTCTCCTGTAATAGTACAACAAATGTGGTGTGCTCTGAAGCATGGCAATAAATAATAAAATCCTTTTTAAAGTATGGACTAACCAAGATAGGAGCTCAGGCAATTTCTTTCTTAATGTTTTCAAAATCTTGCTTCCCAACCTCATTCCATTTAAAACCTGATTTCTCCTTCATCATATCTACAATATGTTTAGTAATCTCAAAAAAATCTGGGACAATTTTTCTTAGGAAATTTACTTGGCCAAAGAAATATTTTACACTAGTTTGACTTCAAGGAAGATTCAACTACAAGATAGCTTTGAATTGATCTAGATCTATTATGATTCCTTCTTATACACAATGTGGCCTAATATTTTTCCTTCTGTAACAACAAAAATAGACTTTTTAGGGTTCAAAGAGATGCCATGTTCTACACACCTTTGTAAGACCCATTCCAAATCTTGGAAATGATCAGTCCTCTTCTTTGAAAACACTGTCAAATCATCAAGGTAGATGACTATAATTTTGTTTTGAAGGTCACCAAAAGATAGATCCATTGCACGTTGAAATGTGGCTCCTGCATTAATAAGTCCAAATGGCATTCGATTATAAGAAAAATTTCCCCAAGGTGTAGTAAATGTAATTTTATGTTGATCCTCTCTTGATACACTGATTTGATTATATCCTAAAAATACATCTAACATAGACATCATCTTTGAGACAACAACTATTTGTAAAATATGATCCATGTTAGGTAAAGGATAATTATCCTCTAGTAATGCTTGATTGAGATTCCTAAAATCAACACATATTTGAATCTCCCCATTTTTCTTGTGCACTAGCACAATATTAACCACCCAAGTTGAATGATGTATAGGATATATGATCCTCACCTTTAGCATTTTGTCAATTTTCATGAAGATGGAATCGATCACAATGGGATTATAATTCCTTTGTTTCTGCTTGAAGGTGGCTTTCCCTTCCTTGAGTGGTATATGATGCCAAAATTTTCCATTCATAATTTTTTTCAAATCATCATAATACCAAGAAAAGACCTCCTTATACTTGGTTAGCAAGGCTATTAGTTTTTCTTTTTCTTCTGGGGAACAATACTTACCAATATATAATATTTTGGTAGAAGTAGAGTCTCCAATATTCACTGCTTCAAACCCATTATCAAAGTGTCCAATAAAATTACTCATCTTCTTCTTGATGGAAAAGTCATGGCGATCAAATAAATCCTCAAGAGAAACTAAACCTTTTGGTATTTTATTCCCTTTTAATTGAATAACTTTATCTTGAAGATCAGCTACATCATTTGGGTAGAAATCCTTACACTGATTATTTCTCCCTTCAATGAATGTTTGAGTAAAGGCCTTGGTATTTTCTAGAAAGGTTTGGATTTTTTTATCATTTTTGAAAACCTACCAATGGTTGACATTATCAGGAACACTTGGTTGATAGATTAACTGAATTCTATAGGATTTGTCTTTGAATTTTGGATGTGGAAGAAGTAGAGAGGCAAAAACTTCTTTAATGAGTCCATTTTGATGTTAAGTTCTTTGGGAATGGCTTCAATTGAGAAGGCATCAAAGTTATTGATAGCATCCCAAACTCAGTTCTGGTAATGCTTCAAGCTTTCATTCTTAATAGTGAAGACACTTCGCACTTGCTTAACAATCAACTCAACATCTCCCAAAACCTTGAGCATCTTAATTCCTATACCTTAGCCTCAATTAAACCCAACAAAAGAGCTTCATATTCAGTCATATTATTAGTATTATCAAATTTCAACTTATACATAAAAGGGAATTTCTCACCAGAAGGGGAAATGAGAATGACACCTACTCCTAAACCAGTGTGGGAACAACTTCCATCAAAATCCATTGTACAGAGCTTAGATTATAGATTTGAGGCACATGAAGCATTTTTATTTTATTCATAGGAGAAAAGCATATAGTTTCCAAACTCATTCTCTTCATACAATATTTGAGCTTTAGGGTCTTCAGACTTAAGCACTCTTATCTTATCCTTTGACTCAGGTTCAAGACACACCTCTTTACCAACTATTATGGTGGCATACGACCAGTCTAGTTGTATCACTACAGGATTTGACACCATTTTCCGACGGTCGTTCGTTGGTCATTCGACAAATCTCTGTCGGAAGAGAGACGCAATGGCGAAAAATTTTCCGTCGCTGTTTCTTCGTCGCAAGGCCGACAAAAAATTAAACGTCGAAATAACAGCGAAGAATCGTCGGTCGGCAGCATCGTGACATACGTTGAGATTTTGTCGGAATATCGACGAAAACTTTGTTTATCCACCGACGAACTGCACCAGAAGTTCGTCATTGGCTCGACGAAATGGGAAAACATTTAGCGTGGAAACATGGAAATTTTGTCGAAATAGCGACGAAATACAAAATTAGTAGCATCGAAAGAACACCAAAAGTTCGTTGAATATGCGATGAAAT